>JAXQQM020081063.1:0-165160 GCA_034641835.2 Pinus albicaulis
ATTTTATCTTAGGAGAAGGGCTGATAATGTTGAGGAAAAGGGTTTTTATGAAGGGCATCCAATACTTAGTACCAATCAGTCAGTAAGCCTTGGGTCCGGTCCCAACAAAATTCAAAGAAATGCTCTAAGCCTTTATAACCGAAGGTTTTGAATACTAGAATATTTTGAGGGAAGGGAAATTAGTAATTTTCCATATTTTGTTTTATTTATGCCTTATGTAATTATTTTTTACCTACACATCATTTGAGCTTGCAACCCTAAATCTATTTTTCTTTTAAAGCATAAACTATCTATTTCTAACCTTATTTCATCTGACGGCTTAGATTAAATTGTTGAGCTCCTCATTTATTCTCTAACTATCTACTGATTTGTCAAGTTTAAATTGTTTGACAGATATTTATTCTCTATCTATAAACATGAAATTCAAAGCATGAAAAAGTTAGGATTAAACTATTTAACTCATCATGGATTTTGGCATTTTGAACAAGCTGCACATAATCATTTTTTTTCATTAAAAGTAATAAGTAGTGGAATTTTGACTTGCATCACTTTCATGTCTTATTCTTATGTCTTTTTTGTGTTTGGGGTCCATTTTTTCTATTTTTTTTTTATCTTTTCTTTTCAAGTCCTTTGATTTTTCTTTTAGGACTTTTTACCCTCTTTTCATTTTTTATTATTTTCAAATATGGGAAAACAACTTGCAGAAAACAAGGTATGTACATATTTACAAGACTAATCAAAGTAAATTAAAAAATTATGAGCGCTATTATTATAGGACCCTAACAGTGGCTCCACATGGGGATGGCATTTCCTAGTGAAATGTCAAGAACTTTAAGACTAGTAGACTTTGAATTTTGACTATGATGATCTTGTAAAAGTTGTCTAAGCTCTGCAATTATTCATACTTATGATATTTTACCTTTCAAATCTTAAGGCCTTCTCTCCAGGCTTCAACTTTGTTTGGAAAAAATCTAATCCAATCTAAAGTATAAAATGTTATGTACAATAGATAAAGTAAAAAAATTTAACTATTGGTTATTTCTGAAGAGTAGTAATGCTTCATCATTCTACCATTAACATGTCCACCTAGCAAATCTGATCCATCCATCTCTTTCAAAAAGAAATCATAGTTACCTCTGTAACCATAAATAACATAATGTCCTTTGCATAGGAAATCAAATTTCCCATGTTTACCTTTCTCTTATCTCATTGAATCCCATTTTAGAACTTTTTAACCAATGTCGAAATCATCTTCTTTGCTATTTTTTTCAAAAAAATTCTTAATCTTATCTTGGATAACTTGAGACTTAAGATAAACCTCTTCTCTTGTTTTCTGCAAGTGAATGGTTTGGTTAATCCTTATTTGAATGTCATTGGTCTCAACTTGTAATTCTTGGATCATCTTCATTACTGGTACTCCTAAGGAAGATGGAAAAACAACATCCATTCCATAACAAAGCTCGTAGGGGGATGTACCAATAGATTTTTTGGCGGTAAGTCTATCAGCCCATAAGGCATTAACTAACCTCTTATTCCAAGTTTTCTTGTTATCTTCTAGTAATTTCTTGATGATGTTCACAAGGATTTTATTGGAATATTCAACAGGGTCATTACCTTGAGGGTAATATGCAGTAGAATGGCCAAGGGTAATGTGGTATTTATGGAAGAATTCAATCATATTTTTAGATTTGAATGCAATTGCATTGTCAGTGATAATATTTTGGGGGCATCCAAATCTTGTGAGTATGTTGTTTTCTAAAAAGGAGATTATGAAAGTGTCAGTGGCTTGCCTGGAGGGTATGGCTTCTATCCACTTAGTAAAATAGTTAGTGGTTGTCAGAATCCATTTATGTCTAGTTGAGGATGGAGGGTGAATTTCACCAATGAAGTCAAGACCCCATTGATGAAAATGAATTTCTTTTGAGATGGGTTTTAAGGGTAGGGGTAACAACTTTTTCTTTCCTTCAAATATTTGACACTTGTGACAAGAGGTCACATACTTTTTTACATCTGCAAACAAAGTAGGCCAGTAAAAATTTGCTCTCAGGATTTTTTCTGTAGTAGTCTTCCTGTAGATATGTCGTCCACAGTCACCTGGATGAAATACTTCTAAAAAATTTGCAGCTTCTTCTTTAAGAAAACAATTCAATAAAATTCCACCATGATCTTTCCAAAAGAGTTCATTATGTATGATACAAAATCTTACTGCCTTCAATTTTAAGAATCTAGATTTTTTTCTTGATAATCCAGGAGGAGCTTGTAAATTTAGTAATACAAATACAATATTTTCATACCATGGTGAGTCTGAAAAGGCTTCACTGATCTTTGGAGTTGCCATCTCTTCTTGATCATATACTTGGGCAATAAAATTAATATCTAAATCATGAAAATTTCATTCAGCCATGAGTTTAGCTAAACCTTTACCTTTTATGAGTTTGGTGGGTTTGATTTATATGTCATATTCCAAACTTGTGGCAATTCACTTACCTCTTTTACCATCAGGACCATTCTGTGTTAGAATGTCCTTTAAAACTACATTTGGAGCATAGGCAATGATGTGTGAATAAATAATGTACACTCTAAAGTCTTTGAAGGCCTTTACTAAAGCTAGGTCTTGTTTCTCCATTATATTGTACTTTAAAGTGGCATATCTGAGTGATTTTATAAAGAAAGAAATAGGCTGCTCATATCCCAGGTCATTTTTCTGTAGTAAAACTGCAACAAGTCAGGACTTATAAGGACTGGTGTTTTTGTTAAAGCTTGTTTAATTGATTCAAAAGATTGCTTGGCTTCAATAGTCCATTTAAGTACTGAGTCTTTTTTCAACTTGTTAAGTTCTCTGATTATTTCAACTGGATTTGAGATGAATCTTCTAAGGAAGCTAATTTGACCTAGAAAATATTGTAACTCTTTAATGTTCCTACGAGGACTAATGTTTAGAATTGCCTCTATTCCGGCTGGGTCTATTCTAATTCCCACTTTAGATATAATATCTTCTTGTAATTTACCTTCTTCCAATCCAAATAAAGTTTTCTTAGGGTATAGAGAGATGCCAAATTTCCTGCATTTAAGAAATAATTTCTTGAGATGATCCAAATATTCATAATTAGTCTTTGAAAATACAGTAATTTCATCTAAATAAAACACTAGGAATTCATGAATCTCCTTTGCAAAGACAATGTCCATAGCTATTTGAAAATTGGCTTTTGCATTCATTAACCCAAAATACATTTTTACATACATAAAAGTGCCCCATGGAGTGGTAAAAGTAGTTTTTTTCTTGGTCTTCTGGTTGGACTAGAATCTAGTTATATCCAGAGAATCCATCTAACAATGAAATTCTGGAAGAACAAACTACCCTTTGTAGATTGTGATCCATTTTTTGAAAAGGGTAATTTCCTTTTAAGGAAACCTTATTTAAATTTATGAAATAAACACATAATCTAATTTCTCCTATCTTTTGTCTATGTGGGAACTATATTAGAAACCCAATCAAAATATCTGATTGGTGCAATTATTTGGGCATCATACATTCTTTTTACCTATTTCTCAATTAAAGGCATCAAAACACGATTGATCCTTCTTAACTTTTGTTCAAAGGTTTTTTTTTCCTATTTTATAGGTACTTTATGTTGTATTATGCTAGTGTCATAGTATTTTAACTCCTCATAACTCCAAGCAAAAAAATCTTGAAATTTCTCCAAGAGAGCTATGTATTTTTCCTTTTCTTCCTGAGCTAAAGCTTTGGAATGTTTAATTATTTTAGGTTTTAACTCTGTACCAATATTACACTCCTCAATATCAGATCTAAGTGGCTCCATTTTAGGTTTTCTTGCAACATCATTAGAGTCAAATATATCTTCTAAAGGAGTTAAGCCTTTTGGTAAAAGGCTACTAGGTTCAAAATATCAGATTCATCATTTTCTAACTCTTCAATCTCTACTTTTTCTAAATTATCTATGTCTAATTGACTAAATTTAGTAGGTTTAGAAAAAAATAAGTTATTTACATATACATTATTCAAATCAATTTCACTATCTAAGTTTTTATCTATGGTAAAATCTGCATCTATTTTACAATTCTGAAACTCCCCTCCATTGTTCATGAAATGATAAATCAAGTCATCTTGTGAGAAAATTTTCCAATATTTAATATTATCAAGAATTACAAGTCTGTGTTTTACTTCTGCAATATATCTATGATTTGGTTGAAAAGGAAGGTTGCAAGTACTAGAAAAGGTTACTAGGCAGTGAGCCTGTATGTTATGTTTTCTTGGTATTGCAGAAAAATCACATTCTAACAATTCTTTATCAAATCTAAAACAGTTTCTCTATATCGGATTTATCTTGGATTATAAACATAATATTCTCCATTTATCTATTTCACAATTAACTTTGACTCTCCCATAATTGATATTATTTTACCTCCTAAATTCCTAACAATCTGTAGTCCTAAAATAACAGCTTCATATTCAGCCATGTTATTGGTACATTTAAAATTCAGTCTGAAAGCATGGCCTTCTACATGATTGTTTTCTATATTATTAATCCAAACTCCCGCTCCTGATCCTAATTTATTGACTGAACCATCAAAATATAGGTTACATAATGATTCATGAAAGATATTTTCACTGTCTGGTGTTTTGTTTTTATCTTTTAGTTCATTTTTTATTTCAATATCAGTTTCAGAGTTGCATAAGATGAATGAATCCATGTCAGTAGGTGTGGTTTAAATTGGGTAATTTATTGGTATTTCTACACTACTCACCATATATTTCATCAATTTTTCATATGACATATGAAGTTGTAGAGATCCCTGCAATTTAGCTCCCCATGAGCGAGATAAGAGCATTCCATACTTGAGAAGGATGTAACCTACTACAATTTCCATGAGTATTCTTTTACCAGGATATTGAACTAATGTGACACACAAATATTTACATTTGAATTTGCTAGAATCAAATTAAAATACATCTTTGTAAGGCCTAGTGATATCTAAATTCAGGGTTTCCATTATTGCATTTGTCATCAAATTGTGTGAAGCCCCTAAATCTAGCATTGCATTGTGTAATATTTCATCATGAACAATTAAGCTAATGTAAAATGGTGAGATGCTCCATCTTGGTGTTTTCCATTAACATCAGGACCAAAAATTAACTCTAGTTGATCATCATTTAGATTTACTGAATCTTCCCCATCATTCATGTTTAAGGTTTCAGTAATAGTTGTTTTGTACAAATCATGTTTTACCAATTCTGTCAGAGGAACTGGTATTTTTAATTTTTCAATTTCAGCTTGGATATCAAATGGAGTTTGTGATTTACTTATCTGAATTATATCTTCTTTAGTAATTGTAGTTTGAGTAGGTTTATATTCTTTTTCTGCAACTGTTTTCTCACTTTCAGTTTGTGTTTATACTGCCTTAACATTTTTAGTTTTCTTTTCAGGAATAGTTTGAGAAGCAGTAGATGTTTTTGTAGATTTTGTATTTTCAGAAGTTGTTTTAGGAGTGTCTTTTGGATTATCAATGGGTGTCTTGGAGTCTAAAATTGTTGTTTTAGCAGAATTAGTTGTCTTTACAACAACATATTTTTGTGAATTTGTTGATTTTTGGACAGCCTCATTTGTTATGTCAACAATCTTGGGACTAGGTGAAATTTTAGGGCTTGAAATTTTCTGGGATGAATTTTTGTTTTTCTTGTTTTCCCTAGGGAGAATTTGCAGAACTTTACTAGTGGGAGCTTCTACTGATTTCTTTGTTTATGTTTGAACAAATTTCTGAGTAGAAGGCTCTGTGTTTTTCTTGCTTCTAAGGTTATATTGCTTATGTACTTCATTGATAGAAAAATAATAACCTTGTTTATAATCAAATGATTCACCAGAATCTAATTGCATTTGTTGTAAATCATATAACTCTTGATCTTCTTGTGTAAGAAAGATACTGTTATCATCACGTATACCCATTAGATTTATGGTTTCTTCATCATATTCATTCTGATGAGAACATTCAACATAGCTCTCTTGGAAATGTGGTCTTATTGTTTGGTCAGATGCTGATTCTCTAGATTTTCCTATGTTGGTGTTTTTCTTGAAATTAGGATTTCTAATTTGCTGCTGGTTATCCCATTGTGGCCTCCTTTATATATTATATAATATATCCATAATTCTCTCTAATAATTTTTCTAATTGATCCATCTTTAAATCTAAACTATAAGCTTCTTCTTTTATTGTTACTCTCCTCTCATTCCTTAATCTAGCTTTTCTAGCTAAGAAATTTGCCTCTACACTAACAGCATTACTTTGCATCTTCTCTAAAGTTTCAAGATTCCTCCCTCTCAATTGATATGTTATGTCTGTATCAAATCCATCAGGGAATTTTAGAAGAACAGAATCAGGAGGTGGTTTAAGATTAGTAGGAATTGAATTATAAATGCTATTGTGTCTAGTGCAATAATCCTGGACTATCTCATTAGGTGCTCTTTTAATACTTTCAAATTCTGATAATATTTGCAATGGAATT
This sequence comes from Pinus albicaulis, assembly GCA_034641835.2. Taxonomy (NCBI): domain Eukaryota; kingdom Viridiplantae; phylum Streptophyta; class Pinopsida; order Pinales; family Pinaceae; genus Pinus; species Pinus albicaulis. The sequence goes on from JAXQQM020081063.1 coordinate 6,520, forward strand.
TTCTTCTTTTCCCATCTATTAATGAATGATCTATGAAAAACTGCTAAATCAACAATACTACCAGTATTTAAACCTTTAAACCATTTTTTAACCTCACTAGTTAATGTTTGAGCAAAAAATCTCATTTGGACATGAGACTTATCTATTTCATGAAGTTCAAAATAGTATGTCATCTTATTTACATGTTGTTGGGCAGTGTATTGGGTGGTTGCATCAAATTGAGGTATTTTACTTTGATAGTCTTGGGGCATGTCATGTAACTGGGCTGGAAGGATAAAGGGAGCATATCTAGCAGCCATGGATTGAATTCTAGCTTGGCTTGTGGGTAAGTTGGAAGTATTTGCAGTAGAGTTAGAAGAACTTGCTGATGTATTTGCAGAACTTGCAGATGAGATTGGGATATAGGAATATGTCCTAGAAAATGTGGTTGAGAAACCAAAATATGAAGTTGGGAAGTATGAAGAAGTGCCAGGAGATGAGAATGATGTATTGGAAAATGCAGAAGGAAAACTAGTGGATGGAGATGAGGTGGTGGAGGATGGGAATAATACTCTAGGTTGAAATGGTTGTTTAAGAATAAATGGATCTATGGAATGAAGTGTGGTGGAGATAATGGATGATGTGGTAGTAAATAGAGATGAACCCTGTGACTCTAAAAGGCTGGTATCTAAATGAGCGGTAGAAGGCTTAGGGGTATAAGCTGATAAAGAAGTTAATTCAAATGAATGCGAAAAAATAGCTTCATCTATTTCCTTAAGTATAGTAGCATTTATTTCATCAATTTTATCATAAGCCTCAAAGATCTTTGATCAGAATCTACTGAAACATTTTCCTGTTTAATTTCAAGAGATGAAATAAAATTATGAGCTATAATAGTGCTATTTAAATCACCTTCTGATGTGTTTCTGAATAAATAATGTTCAAAATTTAAGTCAAAATCAATGTCTTGTATAGTTGATAACTGTTTTTGAAGGGAATTTTCTCTAACTTAGGAAACTTTATTACCTAAATCTTCTACTTTTTTATCCTTTTTCCAAATTCTGTCAGGATTATCTACTATTGCGGCAGGTTGTGGATCTGGATTTGACCTGGTATAGTAGACTCTTATAGAAGCCAAAATTACAATTTTTAATGAAAATGTACTAACAACTTACTAAAACAGTCTTTAAGGTTAAAAGATATTAAAAATATTCCCTTTAATACCTATTTAAAAACTGAGGATTGTTTAGTTCCCAGTGGAGTCGTTAGCATGTTATCACTCTAATAATTCCCAAAGTTGTGAGATTTTAATATTATAGTTTAAAGAATATTAGAGGTAACAAAAAACCTCCTTTTAAGCTTTAGGATCTAGCCTTCCTAAGGCTCAGAGAGGGCTCTCTGAGATGTATAGTGATAGATCTGTTTTTCCATTGGGAAAATGGAGTCAATGTGTCAAGAAAATAGATCAGGATCAAGATATAAAGTCAAATATTTTTAGGGCAAGATAGCAGAGTCACTTAAGATATTTTAGGCTGATTGGTGAAGTGGTTTAATCAGGATAAAGAGAAATCAAGGATTCTTTTATCCGGATAAGGAATGAAGAGGTAGAGGTCAATCGAAATTAGGGAGAAATTAAGGATTCCCTAGTTTGGATATCAGCAGAAAACATTAAAATGAAAACCAATAAATAACAAAGTGCTTTTAACAAATTCTTATATATCACTTCTTGATTTCACAACAAATTTAGAACACATTTATGTATGAATGTAATACATAAGAATATTTAACAAATAATAGAATAAAGTACTTCACTTAAGTGGCCCAACACATGAATCATGAAATATGATGCTTTATTGCTTTGATCCAGCCTATTGACTTGAAACTCGGTACAAAAACCCTTCAGGTACAGAAAAATTGACTATAGAAATCTTCAGCAATTTATTCCACACTAATACTTTAAGTAATGAAGTATCTATACAAAAAGTAATACAAACTTTCCTAGAAAAATCATAGGAACTTTCTATGGAAAATAAATATTTTTTACAAAAAGATAGTGACAGTGTCATAAAAAGCTTGCAAGTTGTCCTATTTATTAAATAAAATATCTTTCTTTTTGGACTTATGTTGTAGCTGGCTGTTTGAGGTGTCTTCAACGTTGGCACTTGACCTTAAATAAGTTTTGAAGATTTATCTCTCATCTGCTACTCTTTAACTGATACACTTTAACCTGTTGTTTGATTGTTTCACTGCCTTTAAAAATCTATTTTTACTATGTAAAAACAACACTCTGTCTTTTCATCTTCTTTCACTGTAAACTATATTTTTACAGTAAATCTATGACTTTCTCGCAAAACTCTTCATCTAGTAACTTAATCTTTGTAAGTTTTCTAAAATTCTCATCATCCTATGTGTATCTAACAAAGTTTGGCTTCACTACAAAGAGATGTGTTATCACATGTTGTAAATAAAACAAGTTTTCAACACTCTTATGCTACACTTTCCTGTGGGAACTCCTTGCCAATCTGCCTTGTTCACTTGATATCTAGCAAAGTATCTTATTTTTTGTTGTAATCTTCTTACTTCATCAGTTTATAATTGATAACAAGAATGTTTGGCAAGCCTTTTTGTCTTAATGTGTCAATCTTAACCATGAATTTAGTTATGGATAAATCCATATTCTGACACTTCTCTTCCAACTATTTCATTAAGTTTTTCCTTGAAAGTAACTTTCTTACCTCAAGAATTGTTTCAATTCTGTCAGTAATTCCTATCTCATCCAATTCTTGCTTGTTTTTAGTGTTGGGAAACTTGATTATTTCTTGGGCTTCTTCAGGTTTGGCACCAAGCTCTTCTTTAGTATTCAACATTTCTTCTTTGGCGGCCTTAAGCAAGTCCTTCTTCTCATAAATTACTTGAATTGATGGCAAATTATCATTAATTAACTCAATGATATTGGACCATAGCTGAATTTTTATGTAGGCCATGGGCTCTTTTAAGGTTAACTCAGCTTCAACCTTCTTTAATTATTCACTTAAACTTTTGGTCTTTTGTTCCTCTGTTCTAGCATTTATTTGTGCTAATTTCTTGGCATCTTCCAAGTTCTTTATTTTTTATTTTAATCTATTGATTTCATTATTTTGTATTGACATATCTTCCATGGCTTTAATGAGTTTACTGGCCTCATCTGACTGTTGAACTGCTGAAGTAGTGGAATAAGTGAATGGCATTGTTGTGGTCAGTGGGACTTTTGGTGCTAACTCTTCTACTAAAGTTGAAGGAATTTTTTTGTTACCATGGGAATGACTGTAGGAGGAACACTTTGAGTTTTTGCAGCTCCTTTCTCTTGCACAAGCTTGTCCATTTCAATATCCATCTCCTTGATCTGTGCTGTCATTTGTAGTGTGAGACTCATCATCTCATATTTTTTATTTGCCTCTTCCACAATCTCCTTAGCCTGTGGATGTTCTGTTGGAGGTAGTTTCAGTTGCTTTCTAAGTGCTGCAACATCAAAAAATTTCTTCTTCACCAATTCTTCTGCTGCTTTCACATTTGAAGGGTCATACCCTACTTCAATCACCAGTTCTTCTAAAGACTTGATTCTAGTATCTTTAGCATAGGAAGAAGCTTTTTCAATCCTAATATGATATCTCAAATTTGCTACAGTGTTATGGATATTCTTGCCACTCATTGCCTTTGTGGTATAGTAGAATAAATAATTTTTGAGCTTTTCTTGTGAAACTCAATCTGATCCAAGGGATGAATGCTTTCTACTAGAATTTCAATATCAGCTCTCTTGTAATCTGATGTTGTTGTAGGTTTAAGAATTGTTGGTTGCAGCATTGTCATTAGAAACTTTTAATTTGTATAATCAAAGGCCGAACACAGCCTATTTTGAATCCCTGGAGTCTTCTTCAAGTACTGTGAGTAGATTTCATTTTTTATCTCTTCATTCATTTCTTTATATTTCTCTTTGATATCCTTGTCTTTATCTTCTGCCTACTTTGATGAAGATGCCTCCATGATTTTTTGTTTTTCAATCATCTGAGTGTTAGAAGTAGTAGTTTCTTGCTCATTTTCAATTATTGTAGTAGTCTCAATGTTTTTATTTGGATTCTCTTCATCTAAAACCTCAATTGTTTCATTTTCCTTGTCTGTTGGATTGATCTTAGGTTTCCTATTGTTCTGAGCTTGAATCTAGTTTATGTTGTTGTTTCAGCTGTATATGTTCCTTCTTCTATGATTCTCTTTGTGGTTTTTTCCTCCTGATTTACAATGTTCAAAGTGTGACTAGTATCACCTTATTTGACTATTTCTATTAATGTATTTTCCATTCATTCTTTCTGGTTGGAAAACTATTCAATTTCAGTCTTTTTATCATGAATATATGGGGTTAATTTGCATTTCACCCTCATATTACTTATTATTCCATAAAGATCATAGTTCCACAAGAAACTTCCATCAAATTTATATTCTAGCAATTGTTTTGCTACCTCTACATCTGCTTCGCTGTGATTGCATATGAAAGGACCCACCTGGTTTTTTAGTGTGAATTGAGTCTTCTTTTTAGTAGCCAAAAAGTTTATAGAATTTGATTTTATAATTTTTCTTATATACTATAAGGAAAACACTCTCATTGGAAAGTATTATGGCAATTTATAGGGCAAGAGGTTTGACCCATAGACTCTAATCTCTGTATGATTTTGGTAAAGGTACCAATCACCAGTTTTTCTCTTCTCTGATAGGTGTAACACTTTCTTAATCTCATCACTTATCCTTGGTTGTACACTGTTTGTAAAAATATTTATCAGTGGGTGAACAAAACCGTCTTTGAAATCCACATAAGTGAACTCAGTTGATTCTTTTCTGATTAAAGAAGTCCAGAAAATGACTGACAGTGGATTATGTTCTACATCCAACTTATGAAGGTTTATTGGGAATTTATTTGCTTGCAAGTAAAGTAACATATGAAGGAGGAAGGAGGTATATCTTAAAACTCCTTTAGTGGGAAGTTTTACAAGCTGATCATGGATACTATCAGCTATATACTCAACATAGTTATAAATGACTTTCATGGGTTGACCGGGAACAAAAGTGGATATAAAACCAAGTATAGACTCATCATTGTTCTCATCAGTAAAATAACCAAGAATAACAGACAATATTGAAATAACATGTCTTGATCCTTCAGGAAATTTGGAAGATGAATATGGAGGGTTAATCTTTAGGATTTCAACATATGTAGGCATGAATGTACAACCTTGATGCCTTGATGTTTGTACAAGTTCTTCTAGGGTCCTGAACAGTCGTTTTCCTCAGTTTGAAAAGACTCCAACTCTCTGAATCAACATTAAACTATGGCTATGAGTATGTAATCTCTCTCATGCCAATGATGCCAAATATGGAGAGTATAATTTATTTAGAAATTCAGCTCAAAACTACAAAGTTTTAAGTACCCTTGAGACTGAAACATGGTCTCAATTTATAGAAGAAGGGAGGTAGTTTCAGCTCCATTAAGGAAGGGATAAAGCCCTCTCATCATGGGATTTCAGTTTGAAAAACCAAGGGATAGCTCCATTTATGAAGGGATAAAGGTTCATGAATGGAATGGGTGAAGCTTGACCAGATAGCGCTTCTAGAAGGCCCCAGCTAGGTTAATATTCGACCAACTGGGCTTCTAGAACTTACTTTTCTTCTTATTTTACCTTTTATGAGGGTCTACAATTTTATTGAGTTGAATGTCTGGAATGTGCTGCAGGTTTTATAGCGATAAACTGCGGTACCGTAGGAAATGACTAGGAAAAGTGTGAAGTTAGGCTTTTTAGGGTTTTTTAGGCCTCAATCTACCTCAGGCTGAGAAAGGCAGAGTTAGGGTAACATCAAACCATGCTTAATCTGGTAGCTAGCCCTACCAGATCGGGAGAGGTCTCTCTCCTGGTCAATCTCAGCAAAAATTTTCAGTGAGGCTTGAGATGACTTGAAATAAAGGCTAATTTTAGGCTAGGTATATATGTAAGAGAGTTGGATTTGATTTCGAGGGTGTTTGTTGGATCAAAGGGAAAGGAAAATTTTGGGTTTGGGGAATGAGGCCTAGTTTTTGCAGAAATCTGAATGGGGCAAGGAAGGAAATTGTTTTGATGCTTCAATTTGAATGAAATGGATATCTCAAACTGGTGAGGACTAGAAGGGGGCAAGATACTTTCAGGAATCCTCTTCAAACAGTTGAAAACATAGAAAATTAAACAAAACTCAAGGTAGAGCACTACAGATCTAATGAATTCCACCTTTATCCTTGTTTGTTTAACTTAAAAAGAAATAAGAGGTGAGATGATACACATAAAGCACCAGTAAACTTACATTAACAGAGAGAAACACATCATCAAAACAAAGAGCCACATGAATCCCAAGGAGTGCTACAAACCCTGGTCTATTCCTTTGCCAAACTGCAGATATGAAATGTACAATGAAGCTCAAAGCAATCCCAAGTGTCCAACCTCTGCTAATGACTGAAAAATTACAGGATATAAGCAACCAACAACTCATCCCAACCTCTAGGGGTCGAGCTCATAATTTTAGGAGTTGTTTCAACAAGATCTAAACTAAGAACTGGAAAATAGGCAGTGGAACATGTTGCCTCTATAAGATAGGAAACTGATTCATTCAGTTGCAATTCACCTTTTGATGAATGAATCTACCTCCATGAGTAATAATTTGACAAAATTACATCTAGACCCATCCAATTACATAAAATTACATCAATATTTTTACATTTGGAAGTAAGAAAGTCAAATTGGCCAAAACTAGGCGAAAAACAAAGTTACTGAGTGAAAAATAAGCCAAAATCTCCAATGCACCGCACCTGAAATCTCTATGCGTCATGCCAGTTTAGATCCAATTTTGAGGGCCTTTCCGATGTCCAAATTGAGTGCAGGATAGCTCATTGGAAAGCTATGCCTGTATAATTTCCAACCTAAGTGGAATTTTGGAATTTGGTTGCCATTTTCCCCTCCAAAAAATGATTTTTTCCAACACTTCTTCCTGTGTGTCCAAAAAGGAGCAGAAAGGTCATTTTTAGGGTGTTTTTGACCCTTCCGGCAACCCAAAACTTGTCAAAATATTTAGGAAATGGGTAGGCATGCATAAATTTTCATGAAAAATCCAGAAATAAAAATTTTTACCCAAGAGGAGCTCCCAATAATAAGCGTGTGCCAAGTGGTGCGACGCGTCGAGCTGAAAAATCTGTGTTTAAGCCGAAAAAAAAAACAAAAATTGAAAAATGTGTCCCAAATTTCTTGAAATTTGGGCTGAGTGTCCTCCATCATGCATTATCCTGGGCCAAGGAAGCTTTAGCCAAAATTTGAAGTCTATCTTTCCTTTTCTGACGCTTTAATGCCCTCTTTAACTTAGCCTTCAAGATCTTGATTCGTGCCTTGAAAACGTGATTTCTTGCCCAATAATGATTCTTCATGTGCCTCAACATGTTCTTTTCCTTGTTGGCCTTCTCAAAAATTTGGTATTCCAGTTGCTTGAGAGATAGATTCAGGTGTTAAAGTGAATTTCACACCAGCAAGGGTGACTTGACCATCATGTAAATGCAACACAAACAAATGGGCCAGCTCCTGATGATGATGGACCCTAGCAACCATTTCACAAAATTGATAACAAGACTGCCGTTGAAAACATGCCATCGCAAAAGGATAGGCCTGCAACTCAGCTAATGAAGTGGGCTCCTCCCTCACATATCTGCCACTCTTATGAGGTCTTCTAGGTGCAAGTAATTCAGTTGTGGAATCACTGTCTCGGTCATAAGATGTTTCGATATCTGTCTCCATGATGTCCAAGGTCTATATTATCTTAGATGAAAATGAGAAGTTTGGTGTCTTTGGTTTTGTTGCCAAATATGTGGTAACAAGTGAGGGACTATGGAGGGATAGAGTAGTGGAAATGATGGACTATTATTAAGTGAAGTTTGCCACTTGAAATCTGTGAATTGATAAGTTTAGGGACAACCACTTAATCTCTTGGGATAGCCTTGGGGTTTGGGGAAATTTACAATTGGGATGGGAATAATAGGAATGGGATAGGAATGAATGATTTAGGGATACAAGGGAATAGGGAAATGGGCTATTGTGAGAAGATAGACAGTGAGGAGGGATTAACAAGATTGGGGAAATGGGAATGATTGACACCAAATCAATTTCAAAACCCCAAAGGAGAATTATTCCAACAAGATAATAGGGTTTGATTTTTTGTATTTAAATCCTCAAAAATAACACCAAACACATGTTCACTGGCAATTACAAGGTTTATTGAGTTACTTGGACCAAGAGAGACCGAGCAAATTTGGAGTTTTAGAAGAAATGGAAATACACTTGCTTCTCGTCCCAATGCATCGCACAACCAACCCAGTGTGCCGCGCTGCTTCTATGCATCATGCAGGAATAAATTTACACACAGGGAGCCGACCCAATGTCTCACTCTTGCCCGATGCGTTGCGATAGTCACCCAATGCGTCACGCTCGGAAATTTTACACAGTCTGCCCTCAAATTGCTTGTTTCGCCCTCCACGATTTCTCCTTGGCTTACTCGAGTCTTCTTGGCACACAAATGAAGTTTTGAAACATGAAAATATCTTTTATGCCAAGGATTTTGATTTTTATTTTCAAAAAACCCACTTTGCAATGTTTCAACTTTTGACACTTTTCAAAAACTCTGTTTTGCTTCCTTTTGGCTTTTTAACTGAATGATGAGCTTTCTGTCTGTCTTGCAGGGAATGGATGGCATGGAGCTTTGAAAAAGGTGACCAGGGTTGTGAGTGAAAGTATTATTACAACTGAGAAAACTTGAAATCACATTTATTATTTACATAAAGATGAAATAGACTATTTTTCTTCAAAACAGAGTTTTGAAGAAAAATAATTATTAAGCATATGATGATGAAATTTTTAGCACTGAAACCTTATTTTAGACTTCCTCATGTGCTTGCTGACCATTATTAGGCATTCTGAAGACCTAATTAATGAAACCCTAGACCTAATGGGACTAAAACTCTAAAAATGACTCTTTGCAAACTATGAGACCAAAAATGACTGTAAATGATTTTAATGAACAGAAATATGCCAGCAGGTAAAGGACATGAGGGCCATGAGTGACAAGCCACTACCGTTAGATGATCCATGCTCCTAATGGAATTCTACTGACCTAATGAGATACCTAATATGCAATGCAACAAGAGGATTTTGATCACTGACGGAGGGATGAAGATACCGACACTAATAGGGTTTTAATAAGCTTTTTCCCAATTCCAAGACTTGATTTAGGAAATTTTTGTTTTTAGACCTCTAGGGAGCAATAAATAGGTAATGATGAACCCATATATATAGCTAAACTTCATGGTGAAAAATTTTAGTGTAATACTTTGTAAGAGCTTCTATGGATAATTGGTTGTAACTGAAGCATTCGGTTTAAGGATCCTGTAGTGATAGTGAACAATAATTATTTCTCAGTATTAAAAATAGCTCTTAGGTCAGGGGAATAGTGGGATTGACACAGTTTAATGACCTCTGGACACTAATGGGTATGGGGAACTACATATTTGGGTAAATTGGACTCCCAAATTTGAACATCATCTCCCCGATCCAAAGATTTTTCTAGGCTTCAGCAGTGGAGATCAAGAAGATTGAATTCAATTACTGGATCAGTTATTTTATAGTCAAGATCAGCTAAAGGGGTATCCTCAACATCTACAACAAGAGGTTGTAGTGGATTTATGATAATGGTGCTTTTAAAAGCCATTAATGGATTTGTTGTTGACAAATTTTCCCTCTAAATGTTAGAAACTCTGTTTTTTGGTTTTTTATACTTTTCTGTAAAGTTATACTATTTACGGAAAGTATGTTTGGTTTTATAGAGGTATTTTTGAACAAAAATAGGTACAATTATGGTTTCTTCTGGTTCAAACTTTCAATTCTGCTCCAAAATCAATCTTTTAAACTTTTGACAGACTCAGGAAAGGCTTATCAGGGGTTTTCTACTCATTTCTTAGGTAAAACAGACCTAAAACATTCTAGTTCATGCAAAAAAGGGGTTTTCAGTATTTGCAAAGGATTTTGAATCAATTAGAAGTTCTCTAAGGGTCTGTAAATACCTAACTTCTTCAATTTTCTTAAAACAGGTTACAGTCTTCAGAAAACTGTGAATTTATCAGGGTTTTTAAAGAAATTATGACTTTTGAAAGAAATTGGGGCATCTCATTTAAGAAAATAGGCTTTAAGAGGCTTAAATTTAGATAATGCTTCTTTTCAAACGACAGGAGGGTATTTTTCTTGAAAAATACCTGTTATTTAAGGTATCTAACTTGAAAATAAGGTTTCTGGAAATTTGGGAGCTTTCAAAAGTTGGTTGAAGTCTTTTTGGATGAAAATATGAGGCCCTCAGCAGTTGTAGCAATGAATTGGGCCAAATTATAGTTGTTTGTGCATGAATAGGGGGAAGTAGCATCGTTTCTTCAGTAAGAAATAGTTGAATAAGTAGAAAATGCAGGAAAAGGCTTAAACGCGTGAATATGCAGTTTTATAAAAAAATTGGGTTTGAAATAGTATCTGCATTCAATGTGGGTCAAGTCAAATGGGAGGTAGTTTGGCGTCGGGGAGTCGAATACCACCAAGTGGTTATTGGATGAGATGAAGCCAGTGAATGGTTTCGCTCAAAGGGACGAGATCCTATAAGAAATGGACACGTGGAGGAGAGAAGAGAGGGAAATGCCTCCCATATCGCAAATCCGAAATGGACTATCGACAGTGTTATTGAAATTGTGATACGGCTTGTGGTTTGTCGGATCTGGCAGAAGGATTGAAAACAGTCCCGATCTATTGATCAAGTTGTTGGGCGGATGGGTGTGGGGCCCGGGAGATTTATGTGGTGGGGTTAATGTTATTATGTTAAAACATGGTTTTAACGTAAAATCTAATCTTTTAATGGGATAGGCAGGATATACGATTTACATGGAAAATAACTTATTTACAGGTGTAATGCGACCTTAGGGTGGATTTTTAATAAAATATATATGTTTTAACCTATGGGGAAAAGCAGAATATGTCACGTGGATTAATTGAAACCATAGGTTAAAATTATAATGTGGGTTTGGGATATTTAATAAAGTGAATTAATATAACTACGGGGTGGGGTATTTATAAGGGGTTAATAAATTAAGTTAAAGTTAATATGAAAATGAATATGATGAGCGGAAATACATATAAATGCACTAATTAAAAGTGTGTTTTAAGTGTTTTGGCATATTTTTCATAACGGTGGTGCCATACCTAACTTTTTACACTTAATACTGAGGAAAATATATAATTTTGTGGGTTTTTGAGTATTTTTCTATGAAATGAAATTAGTTAAGGGGGTTTTTACTTTTCTTAAGCAAGATAGGTGTTTTAACTTAGGAAAAGAGATTTTATCTTAGGAGAAGGGGTGATAATGTTTAGGAAAAGAGTTTTTATGAAGGGAATCTAATACTTAGTACCAATCAGTCATTAAGCCTTCAATCTGGTCCCAACAAAAGTCAAAGAAATTCTATGAGCCTTTATAACTGAAGGTTTTGAATACTGGAATATTTTGAGGGAAGGGAGATTAGTAATTTTCTAGATGATGTTTTATGTATGCCTTGTGTAACTGCTTTTTACATACCCATCATTTATTCTACCATTTTTTCCTTTCTTTGCATGGGTGCATTTGAGCTTGCAACCCTAAATCCATTTTTCTTTTAAATCATAAACTATATATTTCTAACCTTATTTCATCCAAGGGCTCAGATTAAACTGTTGAGCTCCTCATTTATTCTCTAACTATCTACTGATTTGTCAAGTTTAAACTGTTTGACAGATCTTTATTCTCTATCTATAAACATGAAATTCAAAGCATGAAAAAGTTAAGATTAAATTATTTAACTCATCATGGATTATGGCATTTTGAACAAGCTGCACATAATCATTTATTTGTAGTAAAAGTAAAAGGTAGTGGAATTTTGACTTGCATCACTATCATGTCTTATTCTTATGTCTTTTTTTGAGTTTGGGGTCCATTTTTTCTATTCTTTTTTATCTTTTCTTTTCAAGTCCTTTGATTTTTATTTTAGGACTTTTTACCCTCTTTTCATTTTTTATTATTTTCAAATATGGGAAAACAACTTGCAGAAAGCAAGGTATGTACATATTTACAAGACTAATAAAAGTCAATTAAAAAATTATGAACCCTATTATTATAGGACCTTAACAAATAGCATCCAGCTAATCTTCCCATATTGAAATAAATTGTTGTAGAGTCAAAATTTTGTCAACATTCTCAATTTGTGCATGATACATTTGACAGATTTTGACGTGCACATCATAATCGACATTTTGTAAAGCTTCATAAGTAGAAAGGAAATGGGAAAAAGGACTATCAATAGAAGACGAGTTGGAATTTGATTCAAATTTCATATTGGTGAATCTGCTAGGAGGATGCATGCAACTAGAGTCATAAAGGTGGGAGCCTAACCAAATTGGAGAAGCAAGGAGACGATTCCTAGAACTAGGGAGAAGTGACTGAATTGCATAAATCCAACATATAATAGACTAATTATTCAAATAACCATGTTATTCAAAGTATCATTCTCTCAGGTCCCCAATTTAGAGGGAGGTTGTTTGGTAGCCGAAAGACTCTAAATTAACAAGATTTTTACAAGCCCAAAATATCCAAAAAAAATTAGAGGAAGAGAATTATCACAATTGCCACCAAAGACTTATGCGTTAAAAACTTGAATTTTGGATTTGAATTTCAAAACAATTTTCAATTCTGTAGGGGTTTCCAAACATGCACTTCCATTTACAAGTTAATAAATAAAACCCACAAAGAAAAGAGTTACCGTCGAAGAATGAAGCCCTCAACTAATTATGACTACTGAGGTTGAGTACTAACAAGGGTGCTTGAGAGACGAAGAGACCTTTGCACCAGCCTTCCCACAATATTAAATGTTGACCTCACAGATTCACCATTAAGAGAATGAGAGTAATATACCATCAATGCGGCCTTTTTCAGAGCTTCCCATAAAATTCATGCCTGGATTCCATAAGGAAATTCAAAGGTAGAGCATTCACAAATAGGCATGTTGAAGTTTGCAACAAGAAACTGTGAAATTGGCAACCAAAAAGGACAAAAACTACACCCACAAATACCATGGAATCTTGATGCACCACGAATGTAGAATTTTGATGCCCTGGTATTTTGGTCGTGGAATGTGAAGCATATCATTTATTTTTCCCTTAAATAAATTGGGCAATAAATTGTAATTTCATCTCATAACAACTTGTATGAGTTAACTATGTCATGATAAGGGATTTAGCTCAAGAAATTCCTGTTGAGGGATTAATATGAGACATGTAGAGTGATTCTAATATTTTTTGGGTCCAACTGCAGTTGATGCATCAGTGAGGTGTAGGTGTGAATTAGTTAAATCAACTAATTGATTTAAAATCAATTTAACTAGTTCTAACTTAGTGATGAGCTAGTGAGAGGTCCAGTGAAATAAATTAGATTAAATTCACAAGTAGTGATCAATGATTTAATTGATAATTCACTATTAATAGCCCCATGCATGTTGGCTGTGAGAAATACCTAATTGAGATAGAGGTTAAAGGGAACATAACTATCAGTTTTATTTATAGAAAATTTCCCATGTGTAATTATAGAGTCATTAAGATGCCATGATTCATGGCACAATCAAGGAAGACTATTTTTCCTATTTAATAGGGATATAATTCCCTAGGAATTGTGTGAGCAAGGCAGGCTAAAGGAAGGTTGAGAATTGGCTAAGTACTAGACAGAGTTTTCCTAGATCAGTGTGAGACATTTGGTAGAGTGCTAGAGAATCTCATGAGCGATTAGGAATTGTATTGTTTCATGATTCCTTGACTTAATACACAATATAGATAGAGGGGTTTTGAGTAGCTACTTTCCCTAGATACATCTTCTGTTGTGTGATTAATTGTTTCTTTCTCTTGCTTATATGTGATTGTGAGATTTTGTTTTTCTTCCGCAAATTGTAAAAGGATTCAGTATCTTGTTTTAGAACATCACAAGATCACATTGAATCCATTAGTATTGATTTAATACATAGTATTAGATAATTTAGAAATATTTCTACATGGTATCAGAGCGCCAGGAATCATAATATAAGAGAATAAATTGATTTTGTATTGAACATGTTCAAATTTGTAGATTTATTCTTCAGGATCCAATAGAAGATCAAGATGTTTTTCAATGGCTTGCGACTCAAATATTCTCTTGTGGGAAATTAAAATTATATAGCATGGAAGGATGGGATGGAGGCATTGGTGGAGGACAACGAGTTGAAGTAATCCATATATACTAATATTTTGTAACCCGCAGCAGCAGATGACCAACTTCTTGATGCATGGCCGAAGAAGGTAGCAAAGGCGAGAAGGACTTTTTTAGAGGGAGTTCGAGATCATATTTTCTCGAGTCTCCATGGGAAGGAAACTCAATATGCAATGTGGAAGGCCTTGAAAAATCTATTTTAGAATAGAAGTTGTTAGTATGAATCTTAATTGCAAGCATATGAAAAAGGCTCACTTTAGCCGAGCATAACAAACAAACCTAACAGCAAAGATGGCTGCCAATTTCTTTAGATCTACAATTATTTGACCAAGATAAAGTGCTGAAAAATCTAGATCTATGTAGTAAAAGACATTAAGAATTAAATAAAAGAAAGAGTTGCTCCATGCATCCAATAGACAAGATAAGAATGTTTATAAAGAATTTTTGTATTTTTTGACACCTGGGAAGGAAACATAGAAAGCTGTTACCAATCCCCCTAAATGGGATGGGTTCTTGTAAGTCCTAATCACTTCAGATCTAAAATCTCTCTCTCTTGATGGTGTAGAAATCCCAGACAAAAATGGAACTCAAAGGGAGCTTACAAGAAAATGGTAGCAAAGTATGACAATGACAGTGGATCAAATTCAGACCAAAGGTATATATCTAGAGTGATATTTAGGCAACAAAAGGTAGTGAGTGAATGGACAAAACCTTCTATTTATAACAAAATATTGAGTTAGTCTAGATATTGGTGCATAATTAAAATATTATTAACCAATTCCATCTCCAAATTTTATGGAATATTTTATTATATTTGTTGGAGGGAAAAATAATTTGACTTTGGTCAAATCCCTTTATTTGTAAATAATAAATAAATAAATTATTTATTTATTATTTTAAGGATGTGGTTGAGTAGTAATCAAATCAATAATGATTTATTAAATTATTTATAAATGATTTAGTCAAATTTAACAAGGAATATTATTTAAATAAGGTTTAAATACTTATTCCTAGAAAATAATAAGATAAATAATGATTTATATAATTAATTTTCCTGTTTTGGGTTAAATATGACCAGGAATTAATTAAAATGTTGTTTAAATAATTATTTCTTGAGGAAAATCAAACAAGTGCGGATTTATTCAATATTTCCTCATGGGGTTTCCTGTTTAGACCATAAAAAACTTAATAAATATGGATTAATAAGTTATTTTCATAGTGAAAGCAATTTTACATAGGTTTAAATTGGTCTTACATGGTGTATCTTGGTCCATCTAATAGTAACATGTTAGATGACCAGAAAATGGTGTAACATATTGCCCCCCAACATGCGAGCGTTAGGAGCTAATCTTATAACCGAAGTACGTTGTAAGAACTCAATCACCAAACACCGAAGGGGAAGTCAGAGAGAGAGAAATATAAGGTAGACCAAAGTGCTAGCGGACTAGACCTTGATGAGGCGAGACTTACGGGTGCGACAAGTATCTTTTATGAGTGAGTACTTGTGCTATAGGCAATAGGGGAGGCATACCTATGCCCGCCAAGATAAAGTACAAAGAATAATGTGTCCAGTAAACAAGGGACTGAACTATATAGTATATGTTGTCATAAACATGAGACAGATAAAAGCATGATAGTGAATCCCACATACATATTGTGACTAGGAAAATAGCCAGGACTTATACAATAATATCTGAGTACATTAGATATAAGTACAACCAAAGTGCCCCTGTAAACAGGAAAGGGCTCTGAAAATATGAATGATACATGCAAACTAAAAGGTGATGCAAGACGCTGAGGATGACACCATAAAATCCATGGATCTTCATCAAAGGTTGTAATGAAGAGGTCATCCGGGCATGTGGGGGGCTACCTAAAGGGCCACCCCCTCATGAGGTCTGAAAAATTTCACACATACCCAAGAATCACTAGTATGATCTGATGCTTCACTAAACCATCAAGTATACGAATCTTGATCATGTCATAAGGAGATGGAGCTGAGAAAAAATCAAGTCAAAGTGTGATAAGGAGTCCATTTACCTGATCCAAGGCATCGAACAAGACTGGAAGTGGGAACCAAGGTACACCTCCATCTAGACCTGTCTTCTGAAATGAATGAGCTGATGTCGACAGAAATAGGTCTGCCATAGGTGAGGCAATAAGGGATCCTCAACTAAGGCAGGAGAGAAAATAGTAGAGCGACTGATAGACTGACACTAGGGATAATGATGAAATGGTGGGTACTAAGTAGCGGGTTAATGACTTCCCTTGTTAGAGCATGAAGGGCATGGATGAACTAGAAAAAACTGACACAATATCAAAGGGGATAGGGGATAGTAGGACTGAAGGCCATAATGTGCGACACAAGAGAGGAACTAAGCAATGAAGTATGGAGGACTATAGTGGGATTAAAAGGGACTCAGGATAGACTCCATGGATGCGATGATGACTCAACTCGGATGCTATAAACAAGGGCGACTCGATGATGTTTCCACACATAAAAGGTCCAGTGGGGACGATAAATACATGAGTACAATATGGTTTCTCATGGCGAAAATTGACAGAAGCATGGAAAAGTATGGAGGAAAAGTGGTGCCCCAAGTACAAGTGTTGAAAGTGAAGAAAAATTGATTTTGAGGAGTGTTGAAGTGACTGACTCTTCTTGGACAAAATGTGTCTAGGTGAAGTATCAAATCACAAAAAACTAAAGGCTACCCATTTGAGAGCTCAGTGAGAGCTTTCCAATGGTATGAACGGTTTGTCAAACTGAGCTATGGTTTGGCCGGAGCAAGCGAAAGAAAAATTCAGGGTTTCTCTTTTAATAAGGTATTTTCCCTCCAAATTCACTCATTTTCAAGTGTAGCTGTGGTGAATGTAGAGAGGAGAGAAGGCCTTAAATCTTTCACTGATCATAGCGGACAAACCGACCGTTGGAATCGAGATCTGTCAGTTGTAGGTAAGAGGCCTAACCTTACTCTTTCATTTAAGGGGATCAAAATTTCAGTTTAGGTACCCAAATCTCATGAACAGGCCAGGTCACACTTTTTGGGATCTGTTCTGCGACCTTAGTAGCAGGTACTGGGCATAAAACTACAACCTATCCTGGGAAATGACCTGTAAAGTGAAACCTGTTAGAGAAAGAGGGTTTCAGTGATTTTTTTGGCTGAGATCTGGGATTTTTATGATTGAGGGGCATAAGTTCCCACAAGAATGTTGTCGTCATGAAAAAATATATTTAGAAAAAAGGGAATCTAAACACATTTTTATGATGTGGTGTGCCATTTGTTTTCATTATGGTTATGCAATTCAAGAAAACGAATGGAGGATTACCAATCTCCTTTGGTACTGCATATATGAAGTAGAAAGACAAAGTTTCTATGTTGGAATACATGGTTTCACTATCCCAAAGTGTGGATTTGGAGATAATGAACTAGTGCTCTCCTAGGAAATGCACAGGTTGGTCAACAACAATGTCTAGGGGATTGTGTGCTGATGTAAGATGAAGGAATGATGAGGTGTATCATCCCTAGAGTGATCTGAAGTGATATGGGAATCTATAGGTTCTTCAAAATGGTGAAGAATAAGAGTATAAGAGTCGACATGACTAGATACACTAGGAGAGTTGTGGAGAATTTCTTCTCCTGGTCTCTCAAATATGGTTGCCCGCTTACCCAAAAATTGGGTGTCAATGTAATAGCCACAAGGTGTATGTGGTTTGAATGAATGGGTTAGATGTAAGGGGGAATAGATAAAGTCAGGGGTTGTAAATGGTTCCATAATGTCATCATCGTAATAGAATATGGGGTGACTAGTGGACGAAAGACCACCTGACGTGGCGAATCTAACTGACTCATCATCATGAGAAGAGAGGTTCACATGCACATCGTCACAAGGGGTGACAAAAAAAAAAGTAGATAAGGGATCCGCTGATGTTGAGCCCAGGGTGATCACTGAAGGGGGGTCAAGCAAAACAGAAGGGGAAGTCTCAAAGGGAGCTTCCACCATGGATCTCATGAATGATGATAGGTAGAGGATGGTGGTCGTAGGCTTCGTCATCTCGACATCAGGAGGGGGATTTTCAATGGGAGCGAGTAAATTCTCAAGCTATCCCAAATCATATTCTACAAAGACGAGAGAGGCAGATTAATTATGTTCAATCTCGTACTCCCGAACTACCCCCAAAAAGGTGCGATAATGCACGAGGTGGGGACAACGGTGGGTATAATGGCCATGGAGATCACACAAAGCACAAGGTTGGTTGGTGTGAATAGTCTTAGGGTTCTTGGCTACAGTAGAGGAAGAAATAGAGGCTTCAAGGACTGTAGACTTAGGGAACGCAACATTAACCATGGGCTTGATACGAGGCAATTCAAGATAATAATGGGTGTCATAACCAATAACATCACACAAAGTGCAAGTCTTTGGAGGTTGAGGATGGGTAGGTTCAGTCGGGGCAGCCTTGTCTTTAGGTGCCTTCTTGCGAGCTTCGCCCCCTTTACCCGAATTTGTCGCAATAGGAGAAGGTTCCTGCTGAGGTGGCTGAGGCACGGTAGCAGCGGGAGGGTTATGGGGACCGATTGGACCGTGGTCAAAGCAAGATAAGTTTTGGGTTGACCAGGCAGGGTAGTGGCTAAGGGACCGATGTACCAAATGGGAATCCCCAGGGTCAGGTTAGGAAGGGATAGGGTATCCATGACAGGTTCCGAGAACACTCCAGGAGGGGGAGCTAGGAACGGTATCTGACCAGAGGGGTAATCTCTAGGTTGGATGGCTCCGAGATGGTTAAGGCCAGGAGGAACCGTGCCATGAGGGTAAAGAGGCTCATGGATACTAGCTGTAGGTGAAGGGCCAAGAGGACGAGGTCCAGAAGGCTGAATCGAAGTGCTACGAGTAGGTTGCAGAGGGCAGGGCTACTGACTAGCTGAAGCGGGCCACTTGAGGGAAGCTCGAGATGATTGCATCATTCAAACATTCGATGAGCTGGGATCAGAGATAGGAGGAGGAAGACCAAGGAATGAACCAAGCAAAGAGGATTCTTGTAGACTCCGGGTGAGACACTGGTCAAGCGGTCAACAGTTTGCTTATTGTCCACCGAAGATATGATGGACTCAGGGAAGGTTTGAGACTTCGGTTTGTAATATGTCAGCTGGTCAATGGTGACTATCTTTCCATTATGGGGAAAGGAAATCTTGCGGTGAACCACAGATGGTACAAAAAGCATTGCATAGGTGTAGCTACTACCCAATAGAATTTTGTAATCTAAGGGGTATCAATGACTTCTACATCAACGGAAATAGTCTTTCCCGCAAGAGTAATAGGAAAATCGAAAAACATGCCAAATGGGCTTGGAGGAGTGGCCATCCCACACTTGGAGGGTGATAGTGGAAGGGTCCAACTCAGGTGATCTTATTTGCTTCCTAACCGAAGCAGACATCATGCAGGTGGATGTCCCCTCATCAATGATACAACGGGAGACGTTGGCATTCCGGATCTTAACAGGGAATTGGAAGGTGACAAAAGCAGGAAGGGGAGGATTTTGTGACTGGTCAAAATCGAAGACAATCAAACAATCATCTGAAGGATCTATAGTTCCCATGGCAGATAGTAGATCTTTTCGTTGTGAAGAGCATGACTGGAGGAGTTCTAGTGTTGAGATGACAACAGGAGATTGTGCCAAATCATCTACTACTATACGAATGGGAAACTTTGACAGAATTAGTATTTCAGCATAGTGGTCCCTTGGGGATTTTGATATGAACCTCTACCTTAGGCTGAGGGATCTGTAAAGGACCATTGGTTGTCGAAAGAGGCTCTATAGAACCTGAAGAAGGGGGCTCGGGGGCAGACGTAGCAGGAGGCTTGTTTTACTTTTGGGACTGAGTTTGAAGGTTTAGGTCAATAGTAATGGGTTGATTAGAGTTCATCATGAGACTCTGGTAATTGGAGGTACCAGATGGAGGACGTTTGGTGGCCACCTGACCTTTTGGTGCTTGGGTAGCCACAAATCCTTGCTAACGGAAAGGATTGGTAAACACAATCGGCTGACTAGGTGCAGCACTGGGAGGAATGGAAGGGGAGGCTTGTTGTTCTCATGATGCTGCTTGAGTCTCCCAAATCTACCGCATCTGTGGTAAAAGAGGACAATCGTGGGTGTAATGACCACAAACACCGCAACTAGAACAAGGATTGTTCGTGCGAACAAGCCTGTCCTACTTGGGTTGAGTGCCCTGTTGCTGGTTAGTAGTGTTAGGTGCAATACCTTGGGGATTAGGTCCAGGAATACCAGGGGCAGATTGATTTTGGTTGCCTTTCCTCTTCTTTTTGGAATTAGGAGGATTAGTCGCACCCTGTTGTGCATAAAAATGCCCGTGAGGGGGCGATGGCTACTGTTGTGGGGGTTGAGAAGGCAAGGGAGGTGGGCTGCTAATGCTTGAGGACGTGGAACACCAAGCTGCGGATACAAATAATAAGGAGGTAGGGTAACATTTTGTTCAACAGGTTTGGCAAAAGGAGGAGGCTTGCCGTATCCTAGATACATGCTACCGAGAGAGGGAAAATTTCTAGAGGTGTTGGCTCCTCCCTGGGGAAACCATAACCCATTGGAGGCTCGGTGTATGGATGAGAAAGAGCTCCAATGATACCGTCGGTGGAATCGGATGCCCCCAGTGCGTTGGCACCACCAGATCTAGAGAGATAAGGTAAGACGATATAACATAACCCAAGTGAGCATAGATCGGGTCATATTTTAATGCAATCTGGAGAACAACTTCTTCGGTTTCAGGGAAATTTGATGCGACATATTTTTCAATAAAAGGAATAAGGGATCTGAGGAACCAATCCATGTAGACATGGTGTTCGAAGGTAAGAGCTCAACATAGGCTCTTTATTCTCTACCATTCCTGGACATGATTGGATAGGCGGGTCGCAGGTGATTGATGGAAAGAAGTTAAAAGTTTGATACCAGTGTCATAACGTAGGGGAAGTTGGAAATAAGATAGAAAAGCTCGAGCAAGAGTCGCAAAGGTGGTATGAGAGGAGGAGGCCTAATCAACATACCACTTAGAATCTTCACTAGTAAGCGTACATTGGAACAACCGAAAATAGATAGAGTCGTCGGTAATGGAGTTAGATGAACACCACATGTGGAAATATTGAACATGGTTTGTAGGATCTTCTCCAGCAAGACTTTCAAACTTGGGGATGTCGGAAGGGAGCTTGGTTGTCATAGCAGGCCAACCAATGGCATGGTGTATAGGGCATTGATCAACTGGTTAAAATGAGGAAGACTGAGGCCTTCCATATAGGGGAGCAAGGGAGCAGTCAGGATAGTTCCTGTTGCGGTCCCACTAGTAGTATTCCCATCATTAGGGTCGGGGCTACCACCAGCGTTAGGTCGTGAACCAGACATGGTGAAAGTGACAGGGGGAGAACCAGGGATGGAACCTGAAGGGGAACCGAATGAACTAGAAGAGGATTCATAATGCAGACTCTGTGGAGGACTAACTTGAATCCTACATGGATGAGTAATTCTTCCTACCGAAAACTAAGGATGAAGGCCAAGAAGTCTTCAGGATAAAATTCTTAGGGGTGCAATGATGAAAGAAGAAATATGGAACAAAGGGAAGAGAGACAAACAAGGGCAAGGAGGTGCAGGATAAAATGATTAGAATGTCAAAACAGGGGCAGAGAGCTGCAGGATCAATTGATTACAATGTTATTCTCTTCGCCTGGTGGTGTTAACCAGGCTCTTCTTCACTTATGGTGTGTGTGTTAAGTGTGTAAACTTTAATTTGTAAACCCAGATGTTTGTAGAGAAAAATAAAAAATGTGTTCTATAACTATAAAGAAACCTGTAGATAACAGCATATGAAACTAAAATAATAGAAAATAAACAACTAATTATGCATTCATCTAAACCCAAGGAGGCGGGCCTCTCAACAACTAGTCTATGGGTGGGAAAAAATATCTTCAGAACACACCAAAATAGACAATAGATCTAAAGGTAGGAGGCACAATGATCTAAAGGTCAGATCTGTTGGAAATAGGTGCAGACAAATAGCAAAAACTCAGAGGAAAAATTGTTGTAAATGAGGTGGCGAAAGGCTATAACCTGGAGGAAAGCGAAAGGGACCCTATAGGAAGACCTAAAAAAAACTAAAAGGAGGTGTTTTGGATGGATAAATAACCAATCTGAAATGGATTTGAATGTGAGGGATCAGATCTGAAAAATGGCTAAACAAAATGGCTAAACACACTGAAATTTCAGAAGACTTGCTACACCTAAAACTCTTCCTAGAAAGGTGGAGGATACTGAATCCCTAGGGGGTTAGGTTCACACTTTGATGAGTAAAATAGTCAAGTATAGGTACAAAACGGGTAGAGACAGAGGTCAGACAACCCTGAACAGAGGCCAAGACAAACCCAAAAAAATCTCAAAAAAATTCCCACAAAAAGTTTAGGTCGTAGTTTCTGACCTAATTTCTACAGAGGTCACAGGTTCGGGGCTGTTTTCTATGCCGTGAAGGTGCAAGTCATAGGTTTTGGCCCAAAAAGTGTGACCTGAACTTCCGGCACTCTCGGGAGTAGGTTTCAAAAAAGTTTGTTGTCTCAGTTGCGACTGATGCTTGTCACCTGCGCAGTAGGCTTGAAAACACACGGAAGTTAAAATTTTTAATGTTTTAGAGTTTTATAGGCTAAAAACAACATCAAGAAAAGAAAAACAAGAAGGTGAAGATAAATCCTAGGGTTTGAAGCAACTAGATATGCAGGGACCTAAAAAACGACAGAGGTCGTAACATAAACCCTTGTGGAGTCGCCAGTTGTTAGTATGAATCTCAATCGCAAGCATATGAAAAAGGCTCACTTTAGCGGTGCATAGCAAACAACCCTAAAAGCAAAGATGGCTGCCAATTTGTTTAGATCTAAAATTAGTTGACCAAGATAAAATGTTGCAAAATCTAGATCTATGTAGTAAAAGACATTAAGGAGTAAATAAAAGCAAGAGTTTCTCCATGCATCCAATAGACAAGACAATAATGTTTTTAAAGAATTTTTGTATTTTTTGATACCTCAGAAGGAAAAATAGAAAGATGTTACCAGTCCCCCTCAATGGGATGGGTTCTTGTAAGTCCTCAACACTTCAGATCTAAAATCTCTCTCTCTTGATGGTGTAGAAAACCCAGACAAAAATGGAACTCAAAGGGAGCTCACAAGAAAATGATAGCAAAATATGACAATGATGGTGGATCAAAGTCAAACCAAAAGTATAGATCCAGAGTGATCTTTAGGCAACAGAAGGTAGTGAGTGAATGGAAAGACCCTTCTATTTATAACAAAATATTGAGTTAGTCTAGATATTGGTGCATAATTAAAATATTATTAACGAATTCCAGATCCAACTTTTATGGAATATTTTATTATATTTGTTGGAGGGAAAAAGAATTTGACTTTGGTCAAATCCCTTTATTTGTAAATAATAAATAAATAAATGACTTATTTATTATTTTAAGAATGTGGTTGAGTAATAATGAAATACATAATGATTTATTCAATTATTTATAAATTATTTAGTCAAATTTAATAAGGAATGTTATTTAAATAAGGTTTAATTAATTATTCCTAGAAAATAATAAGATAAATAATGATTTATCTAATAATTTTTCTGTTTTGGGTTAAATATGACCAAGAATATTAATTAAACTATTGTTTAACTAATTATTCCTTGAGGAAAATCAAACAAATGTGGATTTATTCAGTATTTCCTCATGGGATTTCCTGTTTAGATCATAAACAACTTAATAAATATGGATTACTAAGTTATTTTCATAGTAAAAGAAATTTTACTTAGGGTAAAATTGGTCTTACATGGTGTACATGGTGTAATAGGTTAGATGACCAAAAAATGGTGTAACAGAAGCGACCACGGGAAGTTGGCGCTAAAGGATAACCTCATAAATATAAAGATGGAGGAGGGCGAGACGGTACCAACATACTTGGCGAAGTTGACTCAATGTCGATATGAACTTATAAGTGTTGGTGTGACTATAGCCTATGATGATTTGGTGAGTGTAACACTTCTAGGCCTTCCCAAGAGCTGGCATAGTTATTAGGACCCTGTGGATGGGAGGGAGAAGTTACCAGACTAGGAGCTTTTGCGGTACGACTTGGTAATAGAAGAAATAGTGTGAAGAACTAGAGACGGGACCTCCGGAAAAGACCAAGAAGAATATGGTGCATTAAACTTAGAAAAGGAAATAAATTCAAGAAAAATAAGTCTCAAGTAAAAGAGGGAAAGAGAGAATTGTCCAATATCAAGTGTTTCCATTGTTACTAGCACAGGAACTATACCGCGAGTTGTTTGCAGAAGAAGGCAAGCAAAAAAGAGACTCTGGTTGAAGCGGGTGAAGTGTTGGCTTCATGGTTCGAGCTTAATTTTACTCTCATTGCATGCATGTAAAACACTATAATGGGATGCATGTGGTATCTATACAATGGTGCCTCATTCCATATGATTGGGAATAGATATCTCATCAGTGACTTGGAGGTGAAGGACCTTCAACAAAATATAGAGTTTGGAGATAACGAAAGGTATAGCACAATTTTCATAGGTACAATTACCTTTCAGAGGGAGTGAAGCTCCCCTCTTAGGATTGCAAATGTTTTGTATGTTCCAGGCCTAAGGAGGAATCTTGCCTCTGTAGCGGTGTTGGAATACTGTGGTTACGATGTTATATTTAGAAAAGGAAAAGTGTTTCTTAGACACATTTCCATGAGACAGGTGAAACATATCATTGTAAGAGTCAATAACATGTATTCTCTCAGGGTCAAGGATGCATGCAAAGCTTTGAGGAGCAAAGCAGTGGTTAGTGACTTGGGGGTTGAGAGGTAGAAATTATCTCTCATCATGCAGGCTCAGAAGAAGTCTTAGAAGGTTGTGGAAAAGCCACAATTGGAGAAGCATAGAGACGACCGAGTGGAGATGTCCACTCAAGTATATAACTCTAGGAGGGGGAAATTTCGAGCCAAATGGGAAGAGGGAGTACATGTAGTTGTACCTCCAAGTGAGAGGTGGGGTCATGTGTAGATATAATCCCAATAATAAATTTGGGCAGGGTCCATTTAGATGTTGTGTCTCATGGATCGAACCTTACTACAAGGAGCCCACAGTACAACAGTAACACGAAGGATCGGTGGGATTGATGTAGTCAGATGTTAGGAAGACAAAAATCAAAGTGAAATATGTTGGATACTAGAGCGCAGATCAGAGTTGGTAGTAGTGCGGAGGGAACATATGCATATGTCAGCATCAACGCAGAGAGTCTAGTAGATAGGTCCAATAGCTAGCAGTAGTTAGAAGACTTTGATGACAGACGCATTATATTGATTCAGTTGTTCGGGAGCTATTCAGTTTTAGGAGTTGCAGGCACAAACAACACTATAGAAGTGTTGCATGCAGAACATTCCAAAGGGACCAGATCATGATAGATTGAATTCCTTTCTTGTTGAGAGGGGGTGTTGAAATTTTCAACAAGAAACAGTGAAATTAGAAGCCGCAAAAGGACAAAAAATTCACCCAAAAAGGTCGTGGAATCTTGATGCACTAGGAATGTGGAATTTTGATGCACCTGGATTTTTGTCATGCAATGTGAATTATCTAATTTATGTTTCCCTTAAATAAATTGGATAATAAATTGTAATTTCATCTCATAAAAATTTGTATCAGTTAACTAAGTCATGATGAGTGAGTGAGCTCAATAAACTCGATTAGATGGTATAATATGGGGAATTTAGAGTGATTCTAATGTTTTGGGGGTCCATTTGTAGTTGATGCATCAGTTTAACTCAATTAATTGACTTAAAATCAGTTTAAATAGTTCTAACTAAGTGACGAGATAGTGAGAGGTCCAATGAATTAAATTATATTTAATTCACAAGTAGTGATAAATCATATAACTGATAATTCTCTATTAATAGTTGCATGCATGTCAGTTCTAAGGAAGACCCAGTTGAGACAAAGGTTATAGGGAACATAAATATTAGTTGTATTTATAAAAAAATTCCATGTGCAATTATAGATTCATTGGGATGCCATGATGCATTGCGCAATCAAGGAAGGTTATTTTTCCTATTTAATAAGGAGCTAATTCCCTAGGAATTGAGTGAGTAAGGAAGGCTAATAATTGGCTAAGTATTAGATTGATTTTTCCTATATCAGTGTGATATAGTTGGTAGACTGCAAGAGAATCTCATAAAATATTAAGAATTGTATTGTTTCATGATTCCTTGACTTAATACACAATATAGATGGAGGGATTTTGAGTACTTTCTTTCCCCAGATTCATCTTGTTTTGTGCGATTGATTATTTCTTTATCTTGCTTATATGTGATTGTGTGATCGTGTTTTGTTTTCGCTAATTGTAGAATGATTCAGTATCTTGTTTTAGTACATCACAAGATCAGATTGAATCCATCGGTATTGATTTTCTACATGGTATTAGAGAATTTAGAAATAGTCTACAACATATCAGAGTGATATTTCTACATGGTATCAAAGCGCTAGGAATCATAATAGAAGAGAAGAAATTGAGTTTGTCTTGAATAGGTTCAAATTTCCAAATTTATTCTTTAGGATACAGTGGCAGATCAAGATGTCTTTAAATGGCTTGAGACTCAAATATTATCTTGAGGGAAATTTGGATTATATAACATGGAAGCATAGGATGGAGGCATTGTTGGAGGACAACGAGTTGAATGAATTCATTAATACTCATATTCCCAAGCCCACAACGGTAGATGCCCAAATTCTTAATGCATGGTAGAAGAAGGTAGAAAAGGCGAGAAGGATCTTGTTAGAGGGAGCTTGAGATCATATTGTCTCAAGTATCCATGGGAAGGAAACTCCATATGTTATGTAGAAGGCCTTTACATATCTCTTTCATAATAGCACCAGCCATAGGAAGTTGGAGCTAATGGAAAAGCTCATAAATATCAAGATGGAGGAGGTCGAGACGGTACCAACATACTTAGCGAAGTTCACTCAATGTCAAGATGAGCTTGGACATGTTTGTGTGACTATATCCCAGGATGATTTGGTGAGCCTATCACTTCTAGGCATTCCCAAGGTCTAGCATAGTTACCAGGACTTTATGAATGGGAGGGAGAAGTTACGAGACTGGGAGTGTTTATGGTTTGACTTGGTAATAGAAGTAATCAGGTGGAGCACCAGAGACGAGACCTCCAGAAAGGACCAAGACAAATATTGTTCATTAGTCATAAAGGAAATAAAGTGAAGGGAAATAAGTCCCAAGTCGAAGAGGGAAAGAGAGACTTGTCCAAGATCAAGCGTTTTCACTGTTATGAGCATGGGCACTATGTCCTGAGTTGTCCACAGAAGAAGGCAAGCAAAAAAGTGTCTCTGGTTGCAGCGGGTAAAGTGTTGGCTTCACAGTTCGAGCTTGATTTTACTCTCATTGTATGCATGAAAAACACTGTAATGGGATGCATGTGGTATCTAGACAATGGTTCCTCATTCCATATGAATGGGAATAAATATTTCTTTAGTGACTTGGAGGTGAAGAACCTCCAGCAAAACAGAAAGTTTGGAAATGATGAGAGGTATAGCATGATAGTCATAGGTACAGTTACCTTTCAGAGGGAGTCTGGCTCCCCTCTTAGACTGGCAGATGTTTTGTATGATCTAGGCCTAAGGAAGAATTTTGTCTCCATAGTGGTATTAGAAGACCGTGGTTATGATGTCATATTTAGAAAATGAAAACTGTTCCTTAAACACATTGCCATGTGACAGGTGAAACAAGTCGTCGTAAGAGTCAATAACATGTATGCTCTCGAGGTCGAGGGTGCATGCAAAGCTTTGAGGAGAAAAGTAGTGGTTAGTGACTTGGTGGTTGAGAGGGAGAAATTATCTCTCAATATGCATCCTCAAAAGTAGTCTCGGAAGGTTTTGGAGAAGCCACAAATGGAGAAGAAGAGAGGAGACCGAGTGGAGGTGTCCACTCAAGTAGAGACCTCTAGGAGGGGGAAGTTTCTAGCCAGATGGGAAGAGGGAGTACATGCAACTATACCTCCAGGTGATAGGTGGGGTGATGTGCAAATATAATCCCAAGAAAAATTTGGGCAGGATCCATTGAGATGTTGTGTCTCATAGATCAAATCTAGCTACAAGGATCCCACAGTACAACAGTAGTAGGAAGGATCAGTTGGATTGATGTAGTCAGATGTTAGTAAGACATCAATCAGAGTGAAAGATGTCAAATACTGGAGTGCAGATCAGAGTTGGCAGTAGTGTAGAGGTAACAGATGAAGATATCAACATCAGCGGAGAGAGTCCAGTAGACAAGTGCAGTAGCTAGTAGTAGTCAGAAGACTCTAATGACAAATGCATTATTCTCATTCAGTTGTTCGGAAGTTATTCAGTTTCAGGAGTTGCAGGTGAAAATAACACTAGAGAAGTGTTTCATGCAGAAAATTCCAAAGGGACCAGTTGGGGATAGATTGAATTACTTTCTTATTGAGAAGGAGTGTTGAAATTTGCAACAAGAAATAGTGAAATTGGAAACCATAAAGGACAAAAAATGCACCCAAAAAGGCCGTGGAATCTTGATGCATTGGGAATGTGGAATTTTGATGCACCAAATTTTTTTTCGTGCAATGTGAATCATCTAATTTATTTTTTCCTTAAATAAAATGGACTGTAAATTGTAATTTCATCTAATAACAACTTGTATCAGTTAAATAAGTCATGATGAATGAGTTAGGTCAATAAATTCGAGTTGAGGGTCTAAGATGAGACATTTAGAGTGATTCCAATATTTTGGGGGTCCAGTTGCAGTTGATGCATCAGTGGGGTGTAGGTGTGAATTAGTTAACTAAATTAATTGACTTAAATCATTTTAACTAGTTCTAACTAAGTGATGAGCTAGTGAGAGGTCCAGTGAATTAAAATACATTTAATTCACAAGTAGTGATCAATCAGATAACTGATAATTTTCTATTAATAGCTACATGCATGTGAGTTCTGAGGAAGACCCAATTGAGACAGAGGTTAAAGGGAACATAAATATCAGTTGTATTTATAAAAAAATTCCATGTGAAATTATAGAGTCATTGGGATGCCATGAGGCATTGCGAAATCAAGGAAGGTTATTTTTCCTATTTAATAGGGGGCTAATTTCCTAGGAATTGTGTGAGCAAGGAAGGCTAAAGGAAGGTTTAAGGAAGGCTAAGAGTTGGCTAAGTATTAGACCATTTTTTCCTAGATCAGTGTGAGACAGCTGGCAGAGTGCTGGAGAATCTCATGAGAGATTAAGCATTGTATTGTTTCATGGTTCCTTGACTTAATACACAATATAGATAGATGGGTTTTGAGCAGTTTCTCTCCCCAGATACATCTTATGTTCTATGATTGATTGTTTCTTCTCTTGCTTATATATGGTTGTGTGAACGTGTTTTTTTTCCGCAAATTGTAGAAGGATTTAATATCTTGCTTTAGTACATCACAAGATAAAATTGAATCCATTGTTGTTGATTTTATACATGGTATTAGAGAATTGAGCGATATTTCTACAAGGCATGCCACAAAGGTGGTGGAGCAATACACGAAACTACATTGTAGAGAATGAGTCTAGATCCCAACTGGAAACGAATTTAACAACCATCTGGTTTCCCATCCACACGATTCTAATCATATTTTCCTTAATTTCACCTTCGGAGCTACCTAAGGGATTCATCATAGTTTTGATTAAAGGTCGATTTTGAGGCCTTGGCAAATGAAATCCATAGTTAAAATCATGAAAAGAAGATGGATATTTTGTTGTATGGTGGCGAGGTGCCTGAGGTGCCATGTCAAGGAAGTCACTTACACATTAAAATAGACCCACTGCAATGTCTTCATGAAATTTATTATGTAAATAAACAATGGCATAATGGATGGGGAGGAGAATAGAAGGGAAAACAATTGGGAGACAGGAAACATAGAATGAAATAAGAGCTTTACAAAAATTCCAATAGAGGGTCCTAGGCATAAACCATAAGATCAAAGTCATATATTATAAGGGAATTGGGTAAGAAAAACTCAAATCATTGATTTCAAGTTTTGTTTCTTGTAAAGAGAAAGCTATATTGCTTGAGAGGCAACATATATGTTGTGGATTCTGAGAATATGAAAGAGCCTTTTAGTATGGAATGATGCATTCAACTCTCTTATTCTGTGAAGTACCAAGGCTAAGGAATTGTCCTTAGGGTTGTCATCCTTGATAATATATTGGATTGTGACAAGCGAGTCACCTAAAACAATAATACATTAAATTTCTTTGTCAAAAACAATGTGAAGTCCTTAAAGAATACCATACATCTTAGCCTAATTATTAGTTTTTCTTCTTAAACCCCAAATATACTTAGTTTTATTTAATCTTTAAAATTGAGTAATATCCCTCCTCTTGTATCACCCCTCATTTTATTTAATAGTTAAACTATGCTATTTAAATTATTTACTAAAAATAAATTAATTAATCAAAACAAATTACACTAACCGAAAAAATCCCACGCCAACCTTTTTATCTATTCACTAAATAAAAGTAAAATTATTCAATAAAATAAATAAATCGCTTAGCACTTTTAGTAACATTAATCTAAAAAACTTTTCGTTGAAGATGGGTCCGTCAGCTCAAGTCTAAATTTACAAGTGTTTAATTTATTCATCATAAATTCATGGCTGGTTAAATTAATCTAAAGATTTATTTAATTCTTTCCAATCTTATTCAAAAGATTTATTTAATTCTTTCCAATCTTATTTGATAATTGGGATTTTTTTTTTTTTAATGATTAGTATTTTTTTACTTTAAATATTTATTAATTTAAATTTAAATTACTAAACAAAATATATTTGAAAAAAAATACATTAAAAAATAAACACCATATATTCTTAATTTAGCATATTAATTTAAATTGTTTCTTCAATATGATTCAAATATCTCAACATTCTTTTCTTTTTTTTTAAGAAAGAAAAAGAAGTTGTTTATAATATTGAAGTAAACAATACATAAACATCCATCATATTCTTCTCAAGAAAGACATCTTCAAAAGAGAGTACATACACAATATCACTCTAAACGAGCCCTCCCAACTAAAGGAAAAGAGAACTCTTCCACATATAACTGCAAGCAACATTAACAAGAACAAAAGATAGACTTCCATAGTATCAACATTCTACACAATAATCCATTTTTTTTCTTTTAAATATATTTATTAAAAATGTGAAAGTCAAAAGAGAAGAATAAAATAATTTTGAAAGCATATATTTAATGGTAAACACTATTAAAAGTTTATAAATAAGGTAGGTAAAATGTCACTCTGAAATCTAAATATTTCTTAAATTTTTTCACATTTTATTTGATAAGTGATATTGTTTCCTTATCATCATCTATCATTTCATTATTTGTAAAAGATAAATCCAGAAACCTTTACCCAATTTCATTAATAAATTATGTTTTAAATGATTCTTTATTGTTATTTTATATTATAAATTATATTTTAAGTAGTTTTTTATTGTTATTTTATGTTATCTGACATTGAATAACTGGTAGGAAAAAGATGGAAGAACATATACCAAAAATTTCAAATTAAATTTGAAATTTCAAGATTGTGTTCTAAAAAAATTCACAAATTTAAAATAATAATTAATAACAAATAGAAAACACTTATTAAAAGTAGTCATTCATTAAAAATAAAAATAAAATTCGCAAAAATAATACTTAATAACACATAGAAAACTCTCATTAAAGTTAGTCACTTATTAAAAATAAAAAAATTTGAAATTTGAATGATCCCTATAGTTACCAAGTTTTAATTAGATTTTAATGAAATATAAATGAAAATATTTAAATTAATATATATATATATAACAAAAAAAAATTCTCCATTAATTTTCATATATAGATTTTTCAGAAAAGAAAAAAAAGCATTGCTTATAAAATAAACAGTACATCACTCATGGGTCATCAATCCAAGGTTATATATACAACATTTCTATTATCCTCATTAGTACTAAGACAGATCCATATAGAGGAGAAATTTATTTCCATATATATATATATATATATATCAGAAATTGAAAAAAAACAAAAAAAAAATTCTTCTTCCATTTCATCTTCCATCCCATAGCCATTTACATCCATCTTATGTTTAGTTTATAATTAGTTTAGTTAGTTCAATCGTTTCCTAACTATTTATCTATGTATATATATATTTTATAATACAAGAATTAAGCATGCTCTCCAACATTCTTTTATATTCATTTCTTCTTTCTGTCATGGTATCAGAGCCAGGTTGCTGTGAAAAACCTTTGGCAACTAATCCTGCTTTGTGCTTATCAAACTCACCTCTCTCATTTAACTTTGTTTTAAAAACCCATTTGACACCTATAGAATTTTTATCATCAAGTAGATCAACCAAATCCCAAGTTTGATTTCTTTCAATAGCATTGATTTCATTATTCATTACATCTACCCATTCTTCATCTTTTGTAGCCTCTTCAAAACAAGTAGGTTTAAATGAAATAAATGCAAAATTTACAATATCATCAACATCGTCTTGTGCATAAATATCACTTAAGTTTCTCATTTTAGAATTATCAGAATCAGACTCAAAAGATGATGAACTGCTACTGTTGGATGAACTACTATTGGTCTTGTCTTGAAATTGTAATCTTGGAGTGCTTTTTGTAGGTGCTTGATGTTCGCCTAACAGAATAAAAGGATTAGGACAAGTATTGTTCTCCATTTCATTCCAAGACTTATCTTCCAGAAATTTCACATCTCAACTTACGATAAACTTCTTAGTTATAGGATTAAACAATCTGTATGCCATATATTGATCACTATATCCTATAAAATATATACTTTTCACTCCTATCATCAAGATCTTTTCTCAATTTTTCTGAAACATGAGCGAAATCAATACAACCAAATATGCGAAAGCGTGAAACAACTACCTTTTCTCCACTCCATGCTTCTTTAGGTACAAAACTTCGAACACTAGAAGTTGGTGATCTATTCAAAATATATAGTGAACATGCAACTGCTTCAACCCATAAATCTCTAGGCAAATTTCGTGTTTTGAGCAAACTCCGAGCCATATTAATAATTGTTTGATTCTTTCTTTCCCCAACTCCATTCTGTCGTGGAGTATAGCTGGTTTTTGTTTGTTTTTTAATACCATGTTGTTTGCAAAAATCAATGAATTCGTTAGATTCATACTCACCTTGTTTATCAAACGTCAGAACTTTAATAAAATTTCCACTCCATTTTTCAACCTTGACTTTGAACTCCTTAAACTCGGAAAATGTTTTAGATTTGTATTTGATGAAATACACCCAAATTTTCCTGCTAAAATCATCAATGAAAGTAAGAAAATAGAGACTGCCAGCAACTGATTTTTCTTGCATTGGACCACACAAATTTGTATGTATTAACTCTAGTTTTTCTTTGGCTCTATTAAAGGCTCAAGCAAAACTATCTTGCTTATGTTTACCCATTATACAACTTGTACAGGAAGAGATATGATCAGAAAAATAAGGTAAACCTTTCAACATAGATTGTCTTTGTAACAAACTCATACTTTTGATAGGTAAATGACCATATCACAAATACACAGATTAGAGTCAGTTGGCATTGAAACATTATGTGCATACAACTTCTCACGTTTCAATTGTAATTGATACAACTTGTTCTTTGCCACTGTCTGTATAAATAACAAGCTTACTGTCTATAGAGGCTGCATACAATAAACCATATGTAGATGTTACTGTAATGTATCTTAACACCCTTTTTCCAGCTTTCCAATGACAGTCTTTAGGAGATTCCATAAACCTGGAAATATAACTAGCTTCAAATTCTATATCAGGTCTAGTAGTAGTAAGATACGTAATACTAACAGCAAGTTGCTTATACAAATTCGCATTAACAATAGTACCCACATCATCTTTACTTAAATTTGTACCAACTTCAGTAGGAGTATCCACCGATTTACAAATGTCCATCTTAAAATTTTTCAAAATGTGAGTAGCATACTTCTGTTGACTCATAAACATACCATCATGTGTTTTTTTCACTTCGATACCTAAGAATTATTTCATTAATCCAAGATCTATCATTTCAAATTCATTTTTCATTGCAAGTTTAAATTCATCTAATGATAATGATTCTGTGAAATATGCAGTCTATAATATTGATCACACTTGGTTCCATAGCTATTATGGACGACAATTATTATGTTATGGGTATATGTGAAGCTATTTCTTCCCCATCAATAAATGAGAAGTTGAGGATTTCCCCATCAATAAAGGAGAACTCAAGGATATGGGAAATGTAGTGCTAAGATATTTGCTTGTCTATCATTCAAAATTAACACAAGGTATCTCTATCTCTATCTCTAATGGCCACATATTGTCTGACAGCGGCCACACTGTTGATCTCTCTCAACATCATCGGAACATAAGATGAAAGTATGCTTCAATTTATGGCTCTACCTAAGAATAATTGCATGCAATTAACCAGGATGAGCAATATTTATGAAAACCGGTGTGTACAGTGTGTTCAAATCTGACATATTTCATTATTGAGATATGTTTCTTCTTCTGTATAGGTGTTTTCTTTTAATTGCAGAGGAAATGAAAGATGTGTTAATTTATGAATTTCTTTCCGAAATTATGTGATTAATTCAAAAAGACAGTTTTTAATTGCAGAGGAAATGAAAGATGTGTTAATTTATGAATTTCTTTCTGAAATTATGTGATTAATTCAAAAATACAATCACAAAAGTCTTACATCTATGGATTCCGTTCCCAAATTAGGATAATTTTATAAATTCCATTCAAAAATTATAAAATTAAATTTCATTAGGAAATCTAATGCTTGATTACTCCAAAAACTCATGTTCTTCAAGTGGAGCTGAAACAAAAACAAGAACCTATAAAGTTTTAAAAAAAACAAGGATTGAAATAGTATATGATTATATATTAGTTTGTATGATTTTTTTTTTTTCAAATGTGGTAAGGAGTATATACAATTTGGAAAGGGGAAATTAATATAAATAGAAAATCTGAACGAAATATTAAAATAGCATGAAAAAAACTTTAAAATTAGTCTATATATATATTAAAATTAGTATTTTTTCATTAAAAAAAAAACTACTGCTTATGTTCCTTGGGGCTTATCGGACATCCCCCGACCCCCAATACTCCTGAAAGTGAAGTCTTGAGGATTCACTTAGGGTTGTGTTAGGCGAATGCTGCTAACTGCAGAGCGGACCGCGCTTTCAAAGAACAAGTGGCTGACCTTAGCAAGATGGAATTCCCTTCACATGATGCATAATTAGGCTCTCAATAGTGGGAGAGGCCCCTTTCAATATCCCCGGCATTAGCATCTTTACTGATGCTCGGGTCTTCGCCAAATAGGATTTCTTTCCCATAGATAACTAGAGTATAATCCGTGTAAAGAGTTATATCATATTTGGGAAATTTAACAATTATTTTAGAACATGTCATTGTTCATTGTCATAGCTATCCATCAAACAATAAAACTGGTTTGAGCATAAAAAATAAAAATGGAAACCAGTGTACAACACCTACCCATGTTCACAATTACCAGTTCAGGATGAATCCAATATCAATTGGTAAATAAGAAAAACAACAGTGAGGCCGAAAACGTAGCGCCAATGTCACCAGTCATAAACTTCATACATACAGTAGGAAATAATGGAGAAAAAAATGAATACATTCTCGGATATGTTCCATCTCACTTGATGCAGGCACCCCAATTGTAGGCTCGCTTGAATACGACAGGTAAAATATTATACAGAAAGGCCCATGAGTAAAGGATAGCTGATATTGGTCACCATAAACCAAAATAGTCAAAACTATAAGCAAAGACAAATTCAAACCTAAACAATATACCTCATGGAATATGGATTTCTTGTTGATGGAATAACAGCCTCCCCCTAACGTATGACAAATATATGCACCCCGGTGGTACCTTCAACCCTCTTTTGGACAGTTGATCTGCTCTAGTGTTGTTCTCCCGGTAAACATGCCAGAGAGATGGATCATTAAGCTTGGTGAGCAGTTCATGAACACGATCAATCCACCCCTATAACCCTCGTGGTTGGAAAGAGGCCCTCCCACAGATACCATCAATGATTATTTTTTGAGTCCCCATATATATTAATGGATTGCAAACCTAGATCATGAGCTAGCCATACGCTGCTCCATAAATCCAGCAGTTCTACCTTATTGTTTGTACCCATCCCCCCATTCCAATACATTTGGTATCAATCATGGTCATTCAACTTGATCCAAGCACCACAACCGCATACCCCATCTGACGCAGCCTCATCAAAAAATACAACTCGTAGGGAGATAGGGTGTGGTCTAATATGATGAGAGAGATATTTTGTAATGGGTAGATCATGTTCTTGACCCTTAATCCATATCATAATGGCCCCATCTATATAGGACACGATGATAGGCCTATCTTCAAATATAAGTCGATTCCGAGCAAGCCATATCTCCAAAAACTAGTAGAATGATAGGGATTTGTACATCCCATTTTTGTCACCCATCTCTTAAAGGTGTCAATAAAATCATTCAGAAGACACCCAGGTCACATAATGTGATTAGAAAACAACTTCCATACCTTTCTATTCATCTCACAATACAGGAATAAATGTGATGTTGTCTCTTCATGCGAATGGCATAAAGGGCACTGGCCTAGACCAGGGAAACCATACTTGTTAATTTGATCCCATGTTAAGATCCTTCCTTTCCATGCCAACCATGAAAATAGATCTTCAAGGGAATATTCCAATGCCAATATTTCTTGAACAAAGAGACAACGTTCCGGCATGCTGTAGCAACATAATAGATATCCTTCACCACCAGATTACCTTCCTTTGTTATCCCATACCATACTAATATATCATCGTCCTGATGAAGACATAAAACTCCCATATGAAGGCCATTAGTAAATATTTTCCAACTCTTTGAATCCCTTACGAGTAGTCCCAATTTTTCCCTCTTTTTCCAAATTGGGCAGCCCAACCTCCAATAAGATATAACTTGATATAAGTGAGTAATTCCCCTATGAACAAGTCGGTGGATGATTTCAGCGTCCAGTTGAATATCCCTGTCAATCCCCAGAATATGATCCACCCCTAATAGGATATGTTGTACATTCCTAAATCTCCACGATAAGCACAGACCAACACTCGACATTACCTCCTTAAATCTTTTCCATATAGCTGATTCGGCGATATAGTGACAAGTGACCCCCCTGTAGATCTGAAGCAACAAACTCCCATCAACATATTTGAAATGTAGGATGTTAGACCATAATATCCCAGAATTTATGGCTCTCCATAGTGAATTGGTAATAAGAGTGTTGGTAAAGTACCGGACATCCAATAAGCCCAAGCCACCAGCTTCTTTTGGAGTTGATACCAAGCTTAACTTTAATAAGTTAATATTCCTTTTAAAGGAGACCCTAGACCATAAAAAATTGGATATGAAAGCATTAATGCGCCCAACAATATTCTCAATAAAGTAGAATAAATGCCCCCAATATACCATAAACTATATGAGCACCGCTTGAATAAGCACATACCTGCCCCCTAGAGACAACCATCTGTGGCTCCATTCTGCCGATGTATATCCACATGGCTTCAGGTTTAAGCCAAGATAAGTGTATCCCTCCCTCAATGGCTTGATTTGAACTCCCATGAATTCAACAATAAAAATAATCTCATTTAAATCCCCATTAGAATGAAGCACCAAATATTTACCTGTATTACTGTGTAACCCTGATGCCGCACGAAATCGATTAAGAAGGTAATGAATATAGAACCATTGATTCCGTAATATCCCACCAAATACAAGCAATTCATCAAGAATGAGAGAATGTGTTATGCAGATAGAAGGGGAGAGTGAAAAACCTGAGATAAATCCAGCCCGTGTAGCCTTGTGGAGGAGTTTACTGAAATCATCCATAATAAGAATAAATATGAGTGGAGAAAGCACACGGCCTTGGCAAAGACCCTTGTCCGCCTTGAAAAAATTTGTTGGCTTCCCATTAATAATAACATCATAATTTCCTATTGAGACACATGCCATAACCCATCTAATGTTTTGCATAGTGAACCCGACCTTTAATAGTAGCAATCTAATGAAAGACCAATCAACATAGTCATATGACTTGTAAAGATCCACCTTCATAATTAGAGCCTCCAATTTCCTAGTATGTATAGAATGGATCACTTCTTGAGTTGTAGTAACAATGTCATGGATTGACCTTCCCTTCAGAAAACCATGTTGTTCCACCGAAATGTAATTTGACAGAAACCTCTTCATCCAATTAGCAATAATCTTAGATGTAATCTTATATATGGTGTTTCTCAAAGTGATTGGCCTGTAATCTAAGAAGACCTGTGTATTTGATGACTTTGGGATTACTGCTAAAAAAGGTGAATTCATATCCCCCAGAACATTTCCAATGAGTCTGATGATTTTAGTCGTCACTAGGATGTATTCAGCCATAATATCAAAGAAGTGTATATAGAACTCAGCCGGCCACCCGTATGGCCCAGGAATTTTATCCTGTGAAAAAGACTTCAAAACATCTCCAATCTCCTCTTTTTTTATCTCTTTCCCTAGGATCTCGTTTGCGGTCAGATCCAACATTACCGGCATGTGGTCAATAACCCATGCTTGACTTCTATAGTCAATCTCCTCACCAGCCTTACAAAAAGATGAGAAATATCTGAAAGCCTCCACTTATATCTCCTCAGTTAAAAAACCATAAACCCATCAGCCACCTCCATTTGCCAAATTGAGTTTCTATACCTCCTGCCCTTTGCCACATTATGGAAGAACTTTACATTTGCAGTCCCTTCTTTCAACCATTGGATCTTGCTCTTCAACTTCCATGTTACCTCCTGAATCTCCAAAATTTTTAATCTCCAAATTTCCAATTCATCCAGGAGATCATAAGTCTACTGGCAAGGGGGAATATTCATAAATTCGACATGAATTCTCGCAACATCCACAGAAATAGCATCCAACACCATCCTCATGCAGATTTTCTTTTCCCTTTCCCATCGCTTTGAGTGAGTTTTTAGAATCCGTAGCCAGGTAAAGAGACGCTTCCAACCTGCCCCCTCCCCATTGAGGAGGACCTCCCGCCACATATCCATCACCATTTATTATATTGGGGATCATTTAACCAAATTAAATTAAATTTAAACGGGATCCCATATACCAAAAATTCCTTGCGCCATACTAATGAAATAAGCATATGATCCAACATAGTTCCTTCAACAACCTATGAGCGAAAATTTCCCATTTTATGCATAATGTTTTCACTCACCATGGCTCTGTCCAACCTTTTAGCGATAAACTCCTCCCCCTTCCGTCTATTAGTCCACATTGGTACCAAAGGTGTTGGGCTGATATCTGCCATATTAGAGTAACTGAAAATGCGACCTATATGGTAAGCCAGAGGATCTAGCCTCGCCTTGTGCCCCCATAATTCATCAATAGACAAAGTTTCATTATAGTCCCCAATTACAATAGGATTTGTTACCTGCACGATTTGTCAAGCCTCAAAACAATCCCAGAATGTAGAACAACCATGACATGTTGCATACAATTTAATGACATGAATTTTCACTTTATCCTCGAATAAACCCGGATAGAATAATGCCCCAAAAAAATCTGAAAACACTAAACCTAGCCATTTTTTGATCCCACATGGCCAACATTCCCCTCGCCCTCCCCATAGCATCAATAGCAATAGCATACCATCAATGTCGAATTGATAACAGAAGGTCAATAGTTTTCATAGGGGGGCACAAAGTCTCTTCTAGTAAAACCACAGAAGGATTAATCTCATTAAACAGGTCCCTAAGGCAGCGCCATTTAGAGGGGTCGCCAAGTCTCCTTATATTTAGGGAAGAGATAGAATTCATTTAGAACCACGTGTCGTGCCACATGCTCTAAGTGCCCGTGGGTCATCAATTCCAGAATTTAGTACATCATGAAAATCATATAGGTCATCTTGACATAATGATTTGGATTTGGGTCTCCCTCAGAAATGACGTGACCCTGATTTAGATTTTTTCCTGACCGTGATGTTGGATTTCGACATAGGAGAAATGGTCACGGGAGGGTTCGGTGATTTTTTGTCAAATACAGTAAAGGCAGCTAAGTCAATATTCGGGTGCTTTTAGCAGTATTATAAATTCGTTTCCTCCAGTTTCAGAGATGAAATTGTGTGTTGATGAAGCTGAGTTGAAAGCAAAGCTGAGGAAATATTTTGTAGGAAAGGAAGCATGTCATCTTCCTTATAATGTTCTTAGATTCATCCTGTGCACCAACATGCCATCGTTGGTATTTTTATCGGACGATGTTGACAAACTTGTCAAACCACGCTATAGTTGGTAGCTTTATCAATTCGTGGTGGTGCAGGATTCTCCTGAGAGGTACATTGCTTATACCTCTAAAAACAAACATGAAGTTTCAAGCTTTGGATTTCATGGGAGTCTCATGGAAAACTGGTATTGCATTCTAAGGTATGTGTATAGGTTTATCCTAAATAAAAATAAAAGTAATAATAATTCTTATTTTTAATCTAAATTTCATTTTCGAGATCTTGGATTTGTCACATCCAAATTTAATAATTGTTAATCTTAATTTGAGTTTTAGTCTTAGGATTTGGATTCATCACATTTAGATTTTTAATAAGGGATAGATTTTTAATAAGGGTGTTGATGGGAAAATATGTCCGGCCAACAGTAGGGGATCTCCCCGGTAG
The DNA here is from genome assembly GCA_034641835.2 of Pinus albicaulis. Classification (NCBI taxonomy): domain Eukaryota; kingdom Viridiplantae; phylum Streptophyta; class Pinopsida; order Pinales; family Pinaceae; genus Pinus; species Pinus albicaulis. The sequence goes on from JAXQQM020081063.1 coordinate 47,751, forward strand.
AAAGTCCCAATTAGACTTTTAACCATTTGGAGTAGGGATCCCGTCCGGGGTGTGGGTCCGGCTACCACTTAAATGACTTTCTCTTCGGTCTCGAGCAACCTGATTGAAACTGCAAACATACACTTATTCACATGATACAGAATACATGACTGATGTATCAAACCAATATATGACACTGTGCGTAGCAAGGTAATAGACAAAATGCATACACTCAGGAAGTGTCGTTAGCAACACATCTATGGGGTATGCATGCAGGATAATCTGACCACCAAAGAAACAGTTCTTTATGTCAAGAATATCCCTTAACTTTCCGAAAGATATAATGAAACGCTAATAAAACAGTTCATTAACATTTATCATAAGAGTAAATAATAAACTTGAGCATCATCAACACAATCACAGATAGCTATGGTGCATGAATGATACTATTAATAACACAGATTCATTAATCAAAAGATATTCTGAAACTGTACGCAGAATACACACAGTGTTGTCACAGCTAAACACATCATCCAATCAAAGGGTTTTAACATGTATTGTATTACATATGCCAAGGGTATGATTCTTCAGTTACAATGCAATATTGCCTTTCAGTCCAAAAAAGAGCAGCCCTTAACTATGTGCCCTGCAGGGGTATTTATAGATTCAAAACACGCCCTTTAGGCTTTCCGACGCTTCAACTTCCCGACGGTTCAGCTTCCCTGCGACCTTTGCCGAACATGCGACCTGCGACTTAGGTGCCGATGCGACCTGCGACCTAAGTGCCCATGCGACCTGCGACCTGTGTGCCGGTGCGACCTGCGACCTGGGGACGGTCGCGACTAGCGCCTGAAAAGCTTAGCTATGGAGGTGGTTGTGTGATTGAGGTTTCTGGAACGTCAACTTTCTTGCCCTTGAGGAAATCTCGCCAAGTCTGGTAATCCGCTGTTATAGGGGCGACAAGAGGGGTTTCCTCTTTTATTCGATGCATACATTCTAAGGCATTCGGGATCAGAGTCTCCTTCTTCTGAGAGATCAGGATTGAGAGGGAGGAAAGCTTGGTATAGATTTGTACTGGAGTGACAAGCAACCGATTTAGGTTCTCTTGTGATGCCTCGAATTCTGGTGCGGCAGCAGCTTGTCTCACGGGTTGCAGAAAAGACTGAATTTCCTGCTCTACCTGCTCCCAGTCTTTAGTTTCATTAAGTGCCCCTAATGACGGAATGTGATGAAGAGCGTTCATGGAGTCAATGCCACTGATCAGGTGATTATATGCAGACATCACTTTGTCCAAATCTTTGGCCAGCTTGTCTTTGGATTGCATACTCATATGAATTTGTACTTTGGCTTCTTGTGTATGACTCCAATCCTTCCTAGGCACATGTTCGGGAGCTTGCGGATACTGTGCTGTCCAGTTCATCATTTTGTCCAAAGCTGCCGAGGCTTCCCTGAGCTGTTCATGCTTCTGTTTGGTTTCCTCTCGTGCCTCTGCCAACGGGACCACTGTTTGTTTTAGGGTGAGCATTTCCTGATATACTTGCCTCATGGTCATTTCCAACACATCACACTCTTTCTTGACCGCCAGTGGGACCTCATTCACTTGGGCGTGCTTACTTTGGAGCTGTAGCATCTCACTTTCTAGTCTTGATTTCTCTTGCTCCGCTGCTTTTAGCCTGTTCTGTAAAGAAATAATTTCCCTGCTCATCCTAGTGACATTTTCCTCTGTGGCCGCGGCAAAAGCGGTGCCTGCTGACGCTATCATAACAGGGTTGGTCCTTGTATCTGGGACTATGTCCTTTCCAGTGGCGACCGTAGAGATGGCGGGATGGCCTTGCGCTAAGGATTTCCTTTTCTCTTGCCGTATTTTGAAAGAGAATTGGTCAAATGTCAATCTGGTCAGGTCGAAGACTTCTTCTTCTTGCTCCCCAGGAAAATCATCAGAATTGAGGGTACTTTTCGCGCCACCTGAAGGGATATCCAGGGGAGATAGGTCAATGTCGTCTATTAACTCGTCCTCCTCATCTTGTGTTTGATCCTTTTCTTTTTCCTTTTGCCGGCGCTCGGCCTCCGCCTTGTCATGTTCCTCCATCTTCCTGCGTTCTGCCTCTGCCTCTGCTTCCTTTTCAGCTTTTCTCTTTCGCTCTGCCGCAACGGCTTAATCTGCCTTCTTTTGACGATCGACTTTGTCGAGTTCTTCCTTAAGTGCTTGTTCTGCCGCCGCCTGTGCCTCCTTTTCCTGTCTTTCCTTTTCCTCTTCCTTTTTCTTTTTTCGCTCTGTCCTGGTATCTTTCTTACGTTTCTCTTCATCCTCCTTTATTTTCTTCTCCTCTTCCTTCTTGGCTTGGACTTCTGCTGCCCGTTGCTGATCTGAGGTGTCAGGCCCCGTACTGGTCTGTGTTCTCTTATCTTTGGAGGAAGAAGAGCCTCCAATCTTATGGCTTCTATCCTCTAAATTCTGGTGATCCTCATCCTCTCGGTCAGAGTCGATCCCTGGAGCTAGATGCCTGTCTGCGTTGTACCAGTTTCTTTTTTCGTCCTTAGCCGAGCGCTCGACATGCTGGTAGCTCCATCGAAAATTGGCCCTTTTACAATGCTCAGGAACTATCTTGACAGGATCATAAGTTCGGCAATCCAGATTTCTGAAGTGATAACTCTTAACCTCTTCTCCTTCACGCCCTACCTCCCTGAAGTCCTTGACTGTATAAGCATCGATTGTGAGAGGTAGAGCGGGCCAAGGTTTCTTCTTCCCTTTGGAAAGGACATTTGAGAAGCCCAAGGTCATCTGGTAACATACCTCCTGCATGAGCACCTTATCGGTAATAAATTTAGGCAAAGCATGTGGTGCTTTGAATGAGCCAAATACTCGGATGATTGTAAATTCAGTGAACGGAAACCAGTGTGCCACCTGACCTAGTGTCTCCATTTCTCGCCAAGACATGCAGGGGGTGTCTTGACCAAATAGTTTCCCGTAAAGGGCGGGAATGAATATATGAGAGATTTTCTCGATGTCTGACTTGTACCTGGATTCCCAGAATACCTTGGTCTGCAAATGGATTGCCTGGGTCTGTTCGGAGTCCCAGTTATGTGGCCATCCCTCAACATGCAGCTGGGCACAGACATCATCTAATAAATATGAAGCCATATAGAATTCTGACGGCGCCCCCTCATCTGGGGCTAAAGCTGAAGCCAAATTTGTGTGCATGGAGCCCATTAATATACCGGCCCAGTTGAACCGAGTGCCATGTACTGTTACGTGTTCCATAATGGTTGCCCATGTTCCATTGAAAGTGGTGGCGTCTGAACGTCCGTACACTCTGCACAGCATGGCGGCCACTAACTTATATACCTTCCTTAGACTGGCCATCGGGTACTCCTGGTCCTTTTTTATTTTAAATTTTTCTGGTTCCGCCCACCATTTTCTGATTGTATCAACCATCGGCACTTCATTTGCAGAAAACCATCTTGGGGTGAAGTTCACCTCTAGTTTGGGTAGCGAGTAGTAGACCTGTGCTTTTGAGCTCTCCAATGTTGCAAAAGCTTTACCTCCACTATCTCGGATTGCGAAGTTCTTAGGATCCGTCTTCTGTATGATCCAGTCCAACATTTCTGGGCACGGAAAGATGGAGGGATGTGACCCTGCTAGGTGCAATTTGGACTTCTTGACTTTCAGGTATACTTCACGGTCCGGGAGATCTTCTGGGAACTCCTCTTCTGGTATGGCGAACTCGCGGTATACTTCATACCACCTAAGGCTATCCTCCTTTGCGAAGGTGCAAAGGGTGTCTCTGTATATTGGCGGCGGAGATGTTTGTATGTCTGTGTCTGACTCTTCCTCCACCACCTGCTTACTTCTCCTTCGGGATACCCGGGGTGCCATATTGCTAGAGTCGGAGAGGATCGGTACTGTGTCTGCTCTAAATTCACCTGTTGCATTCAAGAAAGAATCCCAAGATGAGAAAGACATGATGATAACAGCTAAATAAAGTCTACACATGCAGAGTTTAACTAACTGCTCTCTAGGGTCGCAGGGTCGCTGATCTACAAAAGAACCTCACACGCGACCTCGCGACCTTGCGGCTAGGTCGCAGGGTCGCAGAGTCGCTAACAGGCAGTCGCGCGACCTTGCGACCTTGCGATTGGGTCGTTGGGTCGCAGGTCGCACTTGAGCCTGCCGGGGGGTTTCGCGCGCGCGCGATTTTTGTGGCTAATCTTTCCCTAACGGGAAAAGTACGCGGCTGGAAAGGGTCTAAACTGGAAGAAAGGCACAGCCATGAGGAATTGGGCAAGACACAGGTGACCTGGAGGTTTACGGGAACCAAAACAAAAAAAAAACTCAAACGGAAACCCTATCTGCTCACCAGCAAGTAATTAAGACCATGGGGCGGCTAGATTATAGCAAGAAATGCTGGGAAAGGAAACACAGGGAGGAAATGGCAACTTACCCGGAAGAAAACGCGCCAGCCGACCTGTCAGAGCAATTCCACGATTTTCGCCGCGAGTCACAAATGCGACCTAGCGACCTGCCCTTATAAAAAGGAGTCGCACGTGCGAGCAATAAATGAGGTCGCAAGTTGTCAGTTTGCGACCTTGCGACCTCGCAACCTTAAGGTCGCTGGGTCGCAAAGGTCGCTGAGTCGCTAATTCCCCTAATACTTCATTTTGCGACCTTGCGACCTTGCGACCTTAAGGTCGCTGGGTCGCAAGGTCGCAAATTGCCTGACTTCCGACTCTTGCGACCTGGCGACCTCTGCGACCTTAGGGTCGCAGAGTCGCATAGGTCGCATGGGTCGCAAATCATGGATTCGCGACTTAGCGACTTGCTCTTAAAAACTTTACTTGGCTTTTTCCTTCTTTAGTTTCAAAGGGGCTCCAAAAACTTTGAAGTGTGTGTTATGATTTTTTGTATTTTTGGAGGGTGTTGTAGGAGCTACAACAAATGGCGATTCACTGGATGAATTCAGAGTCTCTGCTGATGAAGGGTCGATGAGGGAGGAGGGAGGGGTCTAATACTAGCTTGTTCTTTTACCTCAGAGTTTACACCTTCCTTCCTTTGCCACCTCGCATAGTTGCCTGGCCTTTTGGCTTATTGGGTGCAGATCAACCGAATTTTAATTCCTCACGCTCCAGGATCGAGAGGGTCGGGGAAACCTTGGACAACTGCAGGGTCCGGTACAATTATTTCATCCTCATGGTGTTGCTCCGCTGCCAGCGAACCTCTCGGCTCCGGCGGAGTCACTGCCTAAGGAGTCGTGAACGTTGCTCCGCTGCCGGCGAGCCTGGTCAGTACCCCGGCGGAGTCGTTACATCACCTCTCTACGCAGGAAGCCTTTCTCAATCCTTTACCCTTTATTTGTGTGCGATTGCACTTATTTGAGAATGTGCCTGTGGCACTTATTTAGATGGGCATATTTTGCATGGGCGGATGAGGGATCCCGACTTATTTTGCTTGCAGAGAGGTTGCTCCTGGTCTCATATGAGGACTCGGGTTTTTCCCGGATGACCTGCAATTCTCTTGAGTTAGCCCTGTTCCCTCACGATCTGGTTGCTGCTATGCAAGACCTTCTCTGCCTGCACCCTTCGAAGCCGCTAGGTGGTTCCTTATGCTTGAAGACTCTAGTAAGGCCGTGTACTATCCTTAGGTGCCCATCACAAGCGAGTTTCGACTGCCCCGTGTTTTGCGGGAAGGGCCTTTCATCAGCATAGAACCTCTTCAAGGAGCGAGCCAGTTGCGGGCAGCTTAGACAAGGTTTTCTTTGAAGAGTTAGAGAAAGAGTGTTTTTTTTTTTTTTTTTTTTTTTTTAAGGGGTTTAAGTAAAATAGTGTTTGAGGTCATGCCCGTTTACCGGGAGGACCTCGACTTTTCCTTCCAGAGTTTGCAATCGGAAAGTATGGGGACCCACCTTTTCTTTAACCTGAAAAGGACCTATCCATAGTGCTTGAAATTTGGCATGTTTTCCTTTTTCTTCGTGTGCTTTATCCCACTTTAGGACAAGATCTCCTACTTCAAATTTTTTATCTCCTGCAGACTTTTTATCGAACCATTTCTTGATCCGACTCTGGTGGATGGCGAATTTCTCCGGGGTTTTCTGCCTTTCCTCTTCTAATTTCAGCAGGGTGTCAATGCGGGTTTGCAAGGCGGGGCAAGGGGTACCATGACACTCTTGAGACAACTGTAGAGCAGGAAGAGACAAATTGGGTGGGAGGACAGCTTCTTTCCCATACACGAGAAAATATGGTGAGGTGCCTATTGAGGACTTAGGGGTGACACGATCGGCCCAAAGTGCATTTTGGAGAGCATTGTGCCAGTTGCGTTGGTGAGACAGTAAGGTCTTTTTAATGATGCGAATCAGATTTTTATTGGTTGATTCCGCTAGACCATTTCCTTGGGGATAGTATTTTGCAGAGTGTTTAAGAACGATACCATTTTCTAAAGCAAAATCATATAATTTAAAAGATGAAAAATATGTTGCATTATCAAAAACCAAGGAGGTCGGAACGCCAAACCTGGTAATGATGGAATGAATGACAAATTGCATTACCTCCTGGTCGTTGACTTGGCGTAATGGTATTGCTTCAACCCACCTGGTGAAGTAATCAGTGGCTGTTAGGATGTACCTGTGTTGCTTAGAAGAGTGGGGTAGGATCTCGCCAATGACGTCTAGACCCCATTGTTGAAAAGGTTCTTCTACTGCTACTGACAACAAAGGAGCAGCAGGACGCGCTTCTCGGCTTGCGAATTTCTGGCATTGAATAAATTTCCGAACATATGCGTGGGCATCTCTGAAAAGGGTTGGCCAATAATAACCTGCACGCATAATTTTATGGGCAGTGGTATCCCCGGCGAAATGACCTCCTGCTGGTCCATCGTGCAGCTCGGTTAAGACTTTCTGAGCTTCATCATGTTCCAGGCAGCGTAACATGACTCCATTGGAATGTTTCTTGAAAAGCTTCCCTTGGATTAACTAGTAAGACGCAGCTTTGAGTCTGATTGCACGTTTCTGCCGGGCATCTAGATCCGAGTCCAACACACCGTGTGCCAAATATCCCGAGATATCCGAGTACCAAGAAGGGTTCTTTTCCTGAGGCATGACGTCAGTTTGGTACATATCAATTTCTTGCTCCCAATTATCTTCTTCACTCTTTTGGGAACTTGCGGCCTCTGCAGCCATTTGGCATAAACCTTGCCCTTTAACTGTGCGTGCTGGCTTAAACTCTAAGTCGTACTCTTGCATACACGCAACCCAGTTCCCTCGTCTCTCGCCCAACTCTTGCTGCATGAACAGTGAGCGAACAGCTGGGTGGGGAACGTAAACTGTGACATGGTTTTTCAAGATGTATGGTCTGAAATGTTTGACCGCTTTGTATACCGCATAGGCCTGTTTCTCGATTTCAGGATAATTTAATTCAGCTCCCTGCAGACTGGTGCTCATGAATGAAATGGGATGCTCGTCATTATTTCTGTCCTTTTGTGTGAGTACGGCTGCCAGGGACGAGTCTGAAGCGAACGTGTACAAGCTGAAATCTCTGCCGAAATCCGGGCTCTGGAGGGAAGGCGCTTCGGCTATCGCTTTCTTGATCTGGTCGAACGCTTCCTTTTCGGGTTGATTCCATTTGAAGGTAGCATTTTTCTTTATCATTCCCTGCAGTGGCTTCACTATCTGGGCGAAATCTGATATGAACTTACGTACAAAATTGATCTTTCCCAAAAAGGACTGCATTGCTTTCTTACTGCTGGGGGGAGAAATCTGAGCAATGGCTTTCGCACGTTCTGGATCAACGACAATGCCTTGTTTAGTTATGATGTGACCCAGTAGATTTCCCTCTGCTACGACAAAAACGCTCTTCTTTGGGTTGAGCGAGATACCGTATTTTCTGCACCTTTCGAAGATCTGTCTGAGGTGACGCAAATGATCCCCCCGGCGTTTAGAGAATACTGTGACATCATCCAAGTAGACTACCACACTTTGGCCTATCAGACCCCTGAATGCTATATCCATAGCTCTTTGGAACGTTGCTCCTGCGTTGATTAATCCAAAAGGCATGCGCCTGTAAGCGAAAGTTCCCCACTTAGTCCGAAAGGTAGTCTTTAACCTATCTGGTTCAGCCACCAGTACCTGATTGTAACCAGAGAATCCATCCAACAGAGAGAACATCTCTGACCCGGACACTGCTTGTAATATTTGCTCCATAGGGGGTATCGGGTAATTATCTTTATTCGAGGCCCGGTTTAAGTTTCGGAAATCTACGCATAAGCGAATTTCACCTGACTTCTTCCGTACCGGAACCAAATTGGACACCCATGTGGAATGGCGAACTTTAAAGATAATGCGTGCATCTAAAAGTTTTTTGAGTTCCTTCAGAATCAATGGTTCCATCGTAGGGTGTAATTTCCTGAGCTTTTGTTGGAAAGGTTTTACATTTTCTTTGATGGGTATCACATGTTGTATGATTCGAGTATCGTAGGTGCGTAATTCCTCATATGTCCAAGCGAACACGTCACGATATTTGCGAAATAGCTGAGTGAAATCTTGAGCCTCTTGGGGGGTGCAATCCTTCCCAAGGTTTACGAATTTAGGATTATCCTCTGATCCCAAGTTTACTTGTCGATGAGCTAAGATAGAGCTCTGTACTTTGGCATTTGGGGGGCCACGGAAGCGGTTTTGCAGATCAAAAAGCTTCTCAAGCGATACCACCCCTTTAGGCATGGGGTTTCCTTTGACTTGCTCATACTCCTTTTGCATAGCTTGGTCGTGCTCATCTTCATCTATAGCAGCGTCTTTGAATATATCTGAGTTGCACATAAATTCCAGCACCTGTTGATCATCATCGAAAACACGCAAGTTAGTGATATTGTCTGGCACGGAGGGTTTATACATAACTTCAATAGAGAAACCGTCCCTCAAAGGGGTAAATCTTGCGGCAGCATTAGCTAGAGTATCTGCCGCTGCATTATGCATTCTTAGAACAGATTTAATTCCAAAAGTGTCAAAAGCAGAAATGAGCCGCCATACCTCTTGCTGATACGCCTTTAAATGTGGAGACAAACAATGAATAGTATTGCGTACCTGCCGAGTGATAATTTCGGAGTCTCCAATGACCCGTAAGCATTTTACCTTCAAATCCAGCGCCTTTTTAAGCCCAAGGATCAAAGCTTCATACTCAGCAGTGTTGTTAGTGCATTGGAACTCCAACCGACAAGAGACTAAGAATTTTTTCTTACGGGGATCAAGAAAAATGCAGCCAGCGCCAGAGCCATCAAGATTTTTGGAACCGTCGTAATACAAGGTCCATATGTCGCTTTTCGGGTCCTTGGGGGTAATGGATTGCGGAGGAATTTCGGCTTGGTGTGAGACAGTTTGGGCTTGTTCCTCTGCGACGAGTGTCATTTCAGAAAGGACCTCGGGGCCTACTGAAGACTGGGGAGGTCGGTAACATCCAAAAATGGAATCTAGAAAACACATACCAAGTTCCTCCTGGGCAAAGCTGATGGGTTCATTTGTGGCATCCAAATCAGTTACAGTGTGTTTCATGTATGGTTCACTTTCGACTCTGATTTGGTTGTTTCTCCCTTTGTAAGGTAGCCATAAGTGGGACCAATCTGTGGCGAAGTATCCTTGCAATTTGCTAGACCAGTCTCTACTAAGCAGTACACCATAGGCTTCGGGGATGTCAACAACCACAATATCAATACATTGATGGACTCTAGAGTCGGATGAGAGGCGGATGATGACATTGTTTAGTTCTCCAATGGCTGGTACTTGTGATCTGTCAAGTTGAATGATTTTTGCGTCAGTTTTCTCTGGGAGAATGTTGAGTTTCTTGCACACAGATAGAGGCATGACATTTGTGGATGCATCGGAGTCAACGAGACAATTGTGAACGTTGAAGTTAAACATCTCAAAAGACAAAAGGAAGGGAGGGGTGGATCCTCTCGAATTCGTGTTGACAGCGTTCACTATAGACTGGATATCTGGACTGGTTTGTGCAGACATGTTGCTGACATTCTTCGTATTTTGGTTGTTGGCGAAAGCTTTTAGAATAAGTTCCTTTTGATTCGTGATGCGGGCCAACTCGTAGAGTGAGATATTAGCTCTGGTCTTTTTCATGTCCTCCACTATGTTGTAGCTAGTATCGGTTTGGGGACTAGGTTCAGTGGTGGTTTTCGAGGGTTCCACCGGGAGCTTGGTCTTTTGACTTGCTTTGCTATTACTATTTATGGGATTTTCTGGCGTAGCTTGTCCTTCATTTCCAGGAGGAAGAATTTTCCTTAGGAAAGCCCTTTTCTTGTCCTCATATGATTGTTCGGGGACAGTTCCTTTGCTTCTAAGACTATAATTTCGAGTGGGCTGAACCTTGGGACTGCCTGCCATGTTGATATCAATGGGAGCAAGACTCTCCCCCCCGCGGATTATATCAAAAGTGAGGACAGAGGCTCCTGGTTCCCCATCTAAGAGCGAACCTTCATCTCGGTCAGAAACATCATCCTCTGTCAGGTTTCCTGGAGTTTGGTCATCCAAAAGTTGGTTAACCACCGCGGTCATGCTGCCAATCCATTGCGGGCACATTTTTTCAGAGTGGGCAGCTTGGTGAAAAGAGAAAAAATTATCCTTCCCTATCTCTTCCACGTTGAGAGCGGCGCTGGAGTTTGACGGAGGTCTGCTGGTGTTGGGATTACTTTTCTTGAAAAAGGGTTTTGGAGGTTTAGTAGAAGTTGAGGTTTCAATGCCCTTTCTCTTTAAGTCAGAGACCTCATTCGTTAGTAGTTTGAGGGTCTTGGCCATACTCTCGAAATCGAAAGTTTCTTTCTCTCTGTTAGGGGTGGAGGAGTGACCTTTTTTATTGATTGGTTTGTGATCATCCTTTCCGTCATGGTCCATGACTCCTATCGACAACATGTCCTTTTCTACCACGAGAGCAGCAGCGTAATTTGCTGTAAGAGTAGCGCGGGCCTCCCGTTTGACGAAAACGGCAATATCCCTAGGGAGAGCTTTAGTATAGTAGTCGATGGTGATAGAATCGTCCAATGCTAAGTTTGGAGGAAATTTTTGCAATATTGTGGCGAAGCGTTGGTTAAAGTCTTTAACTTTCTCTTTTCTATGACACTTGATGGTGCTTAGTTCTGTGAGGAGCATAGAGGATGTTTTATCTTCTGCAAACTTTTGCAGGAACACACGACGGAACTGGTCCCATGAAGTAATAGAAGCACTGGGTAGGGAACGGTACCAAGTGGCTGCAAGGTTTACAAGGGTGTGTGGGAACAGTCTACATGCGACATCATCGGACTGAACTCTCATGATTTGTAGAGACAGATAGAAACTACTAATATGGTCTTCCGCTGATGTGCCTTTCTCAGGATTGAACTTAGGAAGATGTTTCTCTGGGTGTCTAGGCATATCATGGAGGGGACCTAAAAGAGCCAATGGGGATTGAGCCATCCAGGCTAGAGGCTGCACCCTCCTGGGGTGCTGATGGTATCGAGTTTCTGCCTCGGACTCACTTCCCGTCCCTGACACTGATGCTCCTTCATGATGGTGAGAGTGTTCATCTCGGTGTCTTTCACGGTTATTCATGTTTCTAAAATAATCCCAGTTGTGGGGAGGGGGCCTATTTTGGTTTTGGTGGTGATGATGGTTGGGTTGGTGTCTCCGGCCACGGACTATATCTCCTCTACCTCCACGTCCGTGACCCCTGTTGACCCCACCCTCATTTCTTCGAGGCCTATTTCCTTCCCCCGCATTTCTTCGGGCTGTGTTACCTTCTCTTTCAATTCTTCGACCCCCTTCTCCTTCTTCTGGTGGAGAATACACTTGGTTGTCATTCCACTGATGTAAGTCAGGCTGAGGTTCGGGGAAAGGTTCTGTATCAGGGAAACCTTCACTATCTTGGAGAATGGGGTCATTTTCTTGGACAGCCCGCCCGAGGTCTTCAATCATGGAATTCACAAGTTCAGGTATGGTGCTGACTAGCACGCCATTACGAGTGACGTTTTCGGCTAGGGTCCTAGTGTGGGCTAGGAATTCCATGATTGGAGCATACCGTAAATCCCTGACGAGATTGCGGGCGACTGGGCGTAAGGATCTCAACTGTTCGTTTGTGATTTCAAAATATCGAGCCTCCTCCCTTGGAATATCTTCCAAGGGGGGAAGATGAGGTTCATTATTTATGACCTCCCGGTGGGGAGTTTGTAACGGAATGTCAGTTGTATGCTGGGAGGATGCCATGGCCCTCCTTCTAGCGCCAAATCTGTTGACGGGAAAATATGTCCGGCCAACAGTAGGGGATCTCCCCGGTAGAAAGTCCCAATTAGACTTTGAACCGTTTGGAGTAGGGATCCCGTCCGGGGTGTGGTCCGGCTACCACTTAAATGAATTTCTCTTCGGTCTCGAGCAACCTGATTGAAACTGCAAACATACACTTATTCACATGATACAGAATACATGACTGATGTATCATACCAATAATGACACTGTGCGTAGCAAGGTAATAGACAAAATGCATACACTCAGGAAATGTCGTTAGCAACACATCTATGGGGTATGCATGCAGGATGATCTGACCAACAAAGAAACAGTTCTTTATGGTAAGAATATCCCTTGACTTTCCGAAGGATATAACGAAATGCTAATAAAACAGTTCATTAACATTCATCATGAAGTAAATAATAAACTTGAGCATCATCAACACAATCACAGATAGCTATGGTGCATGAATGATACTATTAATAACATAGATTCATTAATCAGAAGATATTCTGAAACTGTACGCAGAATACACACAATGTTGTCACAGCTAAACACATCATCCAATCAAAGGGGTTTTAACATGTATTGTATTACATATATCAAGAGTATGATCCTTCAGTTACAATGCAATATTGCCTTTCAGTCCACAAAAGAGCAACCCTGTACAATGTGCCCCCACAGGGGTATTTATAGATTCAAGAGGCGTCCTTACGGCCTTCCGACGCTTCAACTTCCCGACGGTTCAGCTTCCCTGCGACCTTTGTCACACTTGTGACCTGCGACTAGAAAATTTCGACCTGCGACTTGGTCGCAGGTGCGACCTGCGACCAGAAAATTTCGACCTGCGACTTGGTCGCAGGTGCGACCTGCGACCTGGTCGCAGGTGCGACCTGCGACCTGGGGACAAAAAACGACTTGCGACCCAGCGGTTAAACTATGGAGGTGGTCGCGTAATTGAAGTTTCCGGATCGTCAACTTTCTTGCCCTTGAGGAAATCTCGCCAAGTCTGGTAGTCTGCTGTTATGGGAGCGACAAGAGGGCTTTCCTCTTTTATTCGATGCATACATTCTAGGGCATTCGGTACCAGAGTCTCCTTCTTCTGAGAGATCAGCATTGAGAGGGAGGCAAGCTTGGTATAGATTTGTACTGGAGTGACAAGCAACCGATTTAGGTTCTCTTGTGATGCCTCGAATTCTGGTGCGGCAGCAGCTTGTCTCACGGGTTGCAGAAACGACTGAATTTCCTGCTCTACCTGCTCCCAGTCTTTAGTTTCATCCAGTGCCCCTAATGATGGAATGTGATGAAGAGCGTTCATGGAGTCAATGCCACTGATCAGATGATTATATGCAGACATCACTTTGTCCAAATCTTTGGCCAGCTTGTCTTTGGACTGCATATTCATCCGAATTTGTACTTTGGCTTCTTGTGTATGACTCTAATCCTTCCTAGGCACATGTTTGGGAGCTTGCGGATACTGTGCTGTCCAGTTCATCATTTTGTCCAAAGCTGCCGAGGCTTCCCTGAGCTTTTCGTGCTTCTGTTTGGTTTCCTCTCGTGCCTCTGCCAGCGGGACCACTGTTTGCTTTAGGGTGAGCATTTCCCGATATACTTGCCTCATGGTCATTTCCAACACATCACACTCTTTCCTGACCGCCAGTGGGACCTCATTCACTTGGGCGTGCTTACCTTGGAGCTGTAGCATCTCACTTTCTAGTCTTGATTTCTCTTGCTCTGCTGCTTTTAGCCTGTTCTGTAAAGAAATAATTTCCCTGCTCATCCTAGTGACATTTTCCTCTGTGGCCGCGGCAAAAGCGGTGCCTGCTGACGCTATCATAACAGGATTAGTCCTTGTGTCTGGGACTATGTCCTTTCCAGTGGCGACCGTAGAGATGGCGGGATGGCCTTGCGCTAAGGATTTCCTTTTCTCTTGCCGTATTTTGAAAGAGAATTGGTCAAATGTCAATCTGGTCAAGTCGAAGACTTCTTCTTCTTGCTCCCCGGGAAAGTCATCAACATTGAGGGTACTTTTCGCGCCCTACCTATCCCCTTCACGCCCTTCTGAAGTCCTTGACTGTATAAGCACCAATGGTGAGAGGTAAAGCGGGCCAAGGTTTCTTCTTCCCTTTGGAAAGGACATTGGAGAAGCCCGAGGTCATCTGGTAACATACCTCCTACATGAGCACCTTATCGGTAATAAATTTAGGCAAAGCATGTGGTGCTTTGAATGAGCCAAATACTCGGATGATTGTAAATTCAGTGAACGGAAACCAGTGTGCCACCTGACCTAGTGTCTCCATTGCTCGCCAAGACATGCAGGGGGTGTCTTGACCAAATAGTTTCCCGTAAAGGGCGGGAATGAATATATGAGAGATTTGCTCGATGTCTGACTTGTACCTGGATTCCCAGAATACCTTGGTCTGCAAATGGATTGCCCGGGTCTGTTCGGAGTCCCAGTTATGTGGCCATCCCTCAACATGCAGCTGGGCACAGACAACATCCAATAAATACGAAGCCATATAAAATTCTGACGGCCCTCCCTCATCTGGGGCTAAAGCTGAAGCCAAATTTGTGTGCATGGAGCCCATTAATATACCAGCCCAATTGAACCGAGTGCCGTGTACTGTTACGTGTTCCATAATGGTTGCCCATGTTCCGTTGAAAGTGGTAGCATCCGAACGTCCGTACACTTTGCACAGCATGGCGGCCACTAACTTATACACCTTCCTCAGACTGGCCACCGGATACTCCTGGTCTTTCTTGATTTTAAATTTATCTGGTTCCGCCCACCATTTTCTGATTGTATCAACCATCGGTACTTCATTTGCGGAAAACCATCTCGGGGTAAAATTTACCTCTAGTTGGGGTAGCGAGTAGTAGACCTGTGCCTTTGAGCTCTCCAACGTTGCAAAAGCTTTACCTCTACTATCTCGAATTGCGAAATTCTTAGGATCCGTCTTCTGTATGATCCAGTCTAACATTTCTGGGCACGGAAAGATGGCGGGATGTGACCCTGCTAGGTGCAATTTGGATTTCTTGACCTTCAGGTATACTTCCCGGTCCGGGAGATCTTCTGGAAACTCCTCTTCTGGTATGGCGAACTCGCGGTATACTTCATACCACCTAAGGCTATCCTCCTTTGCGAAGGTGCAAAGGGTGTCTCTGTATATTGGCGGCGGAGATGTTTGTATGTCTGTGTCTGACTCTTCCTCCACCACCTGCTTACTTCTCCTTCGGGATACCCGGGGTGCCATATTTCTAGAGTCGGAGAGGACCGGTACTGTGTCTGCTCTAAATTCACCTGTTGCATTCAAGAAAGAATCCCAGGATGAGAAAGACATGATGATAACAGCTAAATAAAGTCTACACATGCAGAGTTTAACTAACTGCTCTCTGGGGTCGCAGGGTCGCTGATCTACAAAAGAACCTCACACGCGACCTCGCGACCTTGCGACTAGGTCGCAGGGTCGCAGAGTCGCTAACAGGCAGTCGCGCGACCTTGCGACCGGGTCGCTGGGTCGCAGGTCGCACTTGAGCCTCCCGGGGGGTTTCGCGCGCGCGTGATTTTGCGGCTAATATTTCCCTAACGGGAAAAGTACGCGGCTGGAAAGGGTCTAAACTAGAAAAAAGGCACATCCATGAGGAATTGGGCAAGACATAGGTGACCTGGAGGTTTACGGGAACCAAAACAAAAATAAAACTCAAACGGAAACCCTATCTGCTCACCAGCAAGTAATTAAGACCATGGGGCGGCTAGATTATAGCAAGAAATGCTGGGAAAGGAAACACAGGGAGGAAATGGCAACTTACCCGGAAGAAAACGCGCCAGCCGACCTGTCAGAGCAATTCCACGATTTTCGCCGCGAGTCACAAATGCGACCTAGCGACCTGCCCTTATAAAAAGGAGTCGCACGTGCGAGCAATAAATGAGGTCGCAAGTTGTCCATTTGCGACCTTGCGACCTCGCGACCTTAAGGTCGCTGGGTCGCAAAGGTTGCTGAGTCGCTAATTCCCCTAATACTTCATTTTGCGACCTTGCGACCTTGCGACCTTAAGGTCGCTGGGTCGCAAGGTCGCAAATTGCCTGACTTCCGACTCTTGCGACCTGGCGACCTCTGCGACATTAGGGTCGCAGAGTCGCATAGGTCGCATGGGTCGCAAATCATGGATTCGCGACTTAGCGACTTGCTCTTAAAAACTTTACTTGGCTTTTTCCTTCTTTAGTTTCAAAGGGGCTCCAAAAATTTTGAAGTGTGCGTTATGATTTTTTGTATTTTTGGAGGGTGTTGTAGGAGCTACAACAAAGGGATAGCGAACAAATATAAAATTAATTTCAGAAATTTTAATCACGTAAACACTCAATTCAAGAAAGCTATACTAATGCATTGGGCATTGGAATGGTCAGAAACCGTCAGGATGCTTACGTGACACCACTTTAAGTCAAGTGGAAAGAAACAAAATTTTCTAATGTATTTATCCGGAGGAAATCTTCGGACATTCTATAGAATATGCACTCCCTCGGGATATAATGATGACGATTCTGAAATAAGGACAAAGAAAGATTATGTTGTGGGTATATGTGAAGCTATTTCTTCCCCATCAATAAAGGATAATTCAAGGATTTCCCCATCAATAAAGGAGAACTCAAGGATATGGGTAGTTCCTAAAGAGTCTGAGGGAAATGTAGTGCTAAGATATTTTCTTGCCTGTCACTCAGCATTAACATAAAATATCTCTACCTATGATGGCCAGATATTTTCTCACGACGCTCACAGGGTTGATCTCTCTCAGCATCATTGGAACATAAGGAAAAATTATATGCATGCAATTAACAGGATGAGCAGTATTTATGAAAACCAGTGTGTACAGTGTGTTCAAATATGACGTATTTCATCATTGAAATATGTTTCTCCTTTTGTATAAGTGTTTGTTTTTAATTGCAAAGGAAATGAAAGATGTGTTAATTTAAAAATTTCTTTATGTAATTAAAATTTTGTGATTAATTCAAAAAAACATGAATCTATATTATAGATTACAAAAGTCTTACATCTATGGATTCCATTCCCAAATTAAGATAACTTTATAAATTCTATTTAGAAATTATAAAATTAAATTTGATTGGGCAATCTAATGCTTGATTACTCCAAAAACTCACGTTCTGAGCTGAAACAAAAACAAAAACCTTTACAGTTAAAAAAAAAACAAGAATTGAAACAATATATGATTATATATTAGTTTGTATAATTAATTTTTTTTTTAATGTAGTAAGGAGTATATGAAAATTGGAAAGGGGAAATTAATATAAATAGAAAATCCAAAGGAAATGTTAAAATAGAATGAAAGAAACTTTAAAATTAGTATACATATATATAAAATTACTAAATGATTAGGAATAGGTTATATTTATGATAATAATCAAAACACTTATGGAAATATACATATTTTTTATTGTTGCAAACTTATTTATGTAGGATTTTGAGTTAAAGGCTTTGGCTTCTATTCAATTTTGCTCTAAAAAGTGGAATAGGTTTATCAATGATACTTGTGTCATTTGACCTCATGGTAGGGAGAAATTCGATTTGTTTATGAGCCACATAAAATCCTAATCAGTGTCCATTAAATTCACAATGGAAGTTGAAGCAGATGGTTGTATCCCCTTCTTAGACATCCTTCTTTATAGGAATAGTGATGGTTCTATCTCCCACCAAGTGTTTCGCAAGAAAACTCACACAAAATAGTATCTTCATGCTAGTTCACATCATTTTTGTGCTCAGAAATTCGGTGTCCTTTGCACTCTTGCTACCCGGGCTCTTAGAATCTCCGACAATATCCACCTGGAGTCAGAGCAATCGCACCTCCTTGAGGTCTTTGAAAGGAATGGATATAGTAGAGCGAAAGGCCTTAAATCCTTTCAAAAATCTTATAAAGGGCTAAAGGAAAAATTTGTGCGGGTTGAATCCATTTCCAAGGTTCATCTCCCATTTATCCAAGGGACAACGGAAAAAATTTCCCATTTCCTTAAGAAGAATAATGTCTCCTCATCTTTCACACCCCTGCGTACCATTAGGAACTCTCTCAGATCTGTGAAGGACCCCATTGACCCTAAGGACTTGAAAGGTGTCTACATGATTCCCTGTTCCTGTGGTATCCCCTATATTAGATAAACGAGGAGATCCATTAGGTAGTGAATCCAAGAGCATGGTGCAGACATTGGACACAATTGGTCCTGCACATCAGCTCTTGTTGAACATTCAGAAAAATCCTGTCACCATGTCTGCATTGAGGATTCCAAGGTCATCGCTAAGGTCGACCACTTTGTTAGGTCCCTACATTACTAGTATAGTCCCTTATTGTTTCTGGTGTAACCCCCTTATTATTATTGGTGTACCCCTGTAACCCCCATATTTTTATTATTGTGCCCCTAAATTATTATTGTTAGGTCAGCTAGGATTACATTATGGCCCCACTAGGATTATATTGTGGCCCCATGGATTCCTATATATAGAAAGGAGGTTTTGTCATTTGTATCATCCAAGAATTGTTCATTCATGTAATGTATTGGAGGTTTCCCCATCGAAGTGGATTATTTGTAAGGCGTTTATATCTCCTTTCTTCTATTTTTGGAGCTAGTTTCACAACATTTGGTTTCAAATCTTTGGATTCTAGGGTTTCGCTGCTCCAAACAGGTCATTGTGGCATTTTCGCTATAACATTTTTTCTATGAAGGCTCAGAAGCTGAAATTTTTAGAGTGTGAAGCTGAAATCCTAAGGTACATCTTCAAAAAATTTCATAGCTTGGTTTGCAATATTTCCGAATATATGATTTGTGGAAGTTAGGGCTTTTTGTAGGCTCCTGAATTTAACCTAAATAGGTCATCGCGGAATTTTCGATCTAAATATTTTTCTACGAGGTTTCAGAAGCTGAAATTTTCACAAAGAAAAGATGAAATCTTGAGGAAAATCTTTGCATAGAGCTTGGTTCGCAATATTCTCAGAGATATGATCTGTGGAAGTTAGGTATTTTTCAGGCTCCCGAATTTCATGTCAAAGAGGTGATCGCGTGAAAATCTTCATAACTCTCTCTCTGAGCATCATATTGGAATTATGTCGAAAGTGGTTAAAATTACATGGAATATAGTTTCTTTTCCATCAATTTCAGAGCCAAAGGAGAAAACAGTGACATGTGGCAAGTCATACAAGTTCGCTCAACTAAACCAGTCCATAATTAGGTCATTGTGGGAAATTAGACATAACTTTGCCTTGAAGAATCCAAATCAGGTCAGACATATGGCATTAGAAAGAGGATTCAGAGGGCTAATTTAGATCTAAATTTGAGATATTGAAGATCCGAAATCACAAATATAATTCAGTTTCAATATTGAGCTCCTCAAAAGCAAGAAAAAGGTGTGTATTTGTTTCCGAATTGCATGAGTTTTGTGTAAAAAATCATTTTGAAGTGATTCCAAGGGCCTATTGAGCATATATTTTAGTATTGGGTTTTGAAATTCCTCCTAAAAATAATTCAACACCCATTAATCCCCCAAAATACTCTACTATGACTCATGAAGATGAAGAATTTCAACATGATCTATCAAAATTACAAGAGCAAGTACACCAAATTTCGCTCTCGCAAAGAGCAGCAAAAAATGAAATGGAAGTTTTGAATAAAGGTGTGGACGCGCAGATGGATGGTTTGAAGAAAGGCATGGAAAATAAGATGGATTGCGTGGAAGCTAAGACGGAGGACATGGAAGAAAAAATGAAAGAAAATATGGAAAAAATGAAGAATGATGTAAAAGCAGACATCGAAGGTTTGACAAAGTTGATACAAGAAATGATTCCTAATGGTGAAAATATAGTAGAGGAAAATCATGATGAGAACAAAATAAATGTTAATCGTGATTTCATAAACTCTAATGTTGGATTGAAGAACCACCATATTCCAAATATGGATATGAGGAAGTTTGATGGAAAGGATCTCGTAACATGGATACTACAAATGGAGCAATATTTTGATCTCAATAATGTAAAAAACACACAAAAGGTACACATTGAAACTTTACATTCAGAACAAAATACATTTGTATGTTATCGATGGCTTTGCTCCCGTAAAAAAATTGTCACTTGGTCAATTTTTACGGAGGAAATAATAGCACATTATGAGGACACAAAGAACAACATCTTCTTTAGCCAATTGATAAACCTCAAACAAAAGGGTTTAGTGGTGGAGCACATTGAGGACTTCCAAAAATTGAATATAAGGGTAACTGATATTCCAGAGGAACATAGGATTGATGTCCTCATTGGGACTTTAAAGTATAATATCCAACATGAAGTTTGCGTTTGGGAACCTGATTTATTGGAGAAGGCATTCAGGTTGGCAAGAAAAATTGAATGTAAAATTATGGCGACAAGGAAGCCTACCACTCACATCTATAAATATGGAATATTTTCTACTCCTATACTTCCACATCCTACAAGGTTGACACCATAAAAATTGGAAGAAAAAAGATAAAAAGGGATTTTCTACAGTTGTGATAGCAAATACACAGTCTAAAGGTCATAAGTGCGCCGAGAAGAAATTATTTTACATAGATTGTGAAGAGGAGGAAGAAACTGAAGAAGAAACTTCAAAAGTAGAGGATATACACTATGAAGAAACCCTAGAAGAAGAAGAAATGAGTTTGACCATATTATGTAATGCATTGGCAAGAATTACCACTCCTAAAACTCTTAAGATAGAAGGACATATCAAGAAGAAAAAGGTAATAGTGTTGATTGATTCGGGTAGTACCCATAATTTTGATTCATTGTAAGGTAGCCAAGGAATTGAATTGTTTCCTATACCCAGCACCATAATGTCAAGTGATGGTTGCAAATGGAGGAACTATAAATTTCTCTGAAAATGCCATAATATCAAGCTAGCCATGGGGGAATATTTATTGAATAGTCCAATGATTTCCATCCCAATGCGAGGTGCTGATGTTGTACTAGGGGTACAATGGTTACAATCTTTAGGGACGGTAACTTTTAATTTTCAAGAAATTTTCTTGAATTTTTTTTCGGAAGGAAAGGAAATTGAATTATGGGGTACCACAGGGAAGCTAGGAAAGATAATAAGCTATAATGTCATGACAAAGCTTCTGAAGAAAGAACAACGGGGAATAATTGCACAATTATGCTCATTAGAAGATCCAACATCAAAATCATCTATTTCTCCATATCTCCAAAAATTCTTCGACAATCATTCCAAGGTGTTTGATATTCCCAAAGGACTCCCACCTATTTTTGATCATGATCATGCTATTCATTTTATTCTAGGGAGTGTTCCTCCAAGCATCAAGCCTTAAAGATATCATTATGTCCAAAAGAGTGAAATTAAACGTATGATTGTAGAAATGTTAGAGGCTAGTATAATTCAACCTAGTCAAATTCCTTTCTCTACTCCAGTAGTATTGGTGCACAAGAAATATGGATCATGGCGCATGTGTCCGGATTATAGGGAGCTCAATAAGCTCACTATTAAAGATAAATTTCCCATTCCTGTGATTGATGAATTATTGGATGAATTACATGGAGAAATTTATTTTACCAAGTTGGATCTTCGTTCAGGATATCATCAAATTAGAATGAAGACCGAAGATATTCCGAAAACAACATTTTGAACTCATGAGGGTCATTATGAATTTTTGGTCATGCCTTTTGGCCTTACCAATGCACCTTCTACATTTCAAGGGTTGATGAATTCCATTTTCAAACCCTTTCCTTAGAAAATTTGTGCTAGTATTTTCTGATGATATACTAATCTATAGTAGGTCTTGGAAGGATCATGTTCAACATGTTGACAGGGTGCTCAAACTATTGCAGGAGAAACAATTATATGCAAAAACATCCAAATGTTTCTTTGGAGTACAATAGGTGGAATATCTGGGTCATATTGTATCTCACGAGGGTGTTAAGGTAGACCCTAACAAAATTAAAGCCATTAAGGAATGGAAAGTCCCCTATTACATGTCAAAAACCCTCCTCATCACCGTAGGAGAAGATAAATATGGAAGGAACACAGAGACCTAAACTAAACTCTACCGCCAAGGTAACACACTCCTATAACAGAACAGCATTATAATGTTCCATGACGATGAAAATGTCGTGTTATCGGGCTAGGCCACACTCCGTTTAAACTAGAGGGAAGCAAGCATCTATGTTTTGAGTTTGAAATGGGAAAAACCCGCAGAGAATGATTTGAATTTCTAGCTTTTTCTCACAAGAGAGTCAGTACAAAAACGAAACTGCAAAGCACTAGTCTCTTATTGGGCCTTTCCAAAAACAACTGAACTCTCAAAGAAGGAAAAAGCATGGAAGTTGAGGAAACATCTTGGTTTTTTCGTATTTAGAACTGGTGGAAGGAGAAGGGAAATGATTTCTCTCTCCATCTCCTATAAAATGGAGCTGAAGGCTCTTGGTTCAAGGTTGAAGGATTGTCAAAGTTTTGAATACTTGTGAAGTAGAGCATTATTTTTGTAGTGTGAAGGTCAAGAGTCAAAGAGGTTCATTGAGAACTTGTTGAGCAAGACATCACCACATTAAGAGATAGAGAGATTGGAAGGCTGAGGAGGGCTTGGTACAACCGACGGTTGTAATCCTCCTTTTTATAAATCAATAGAACTGTATCTGTTTTGTCCATTCTATGTGTTGATATTGTCATTGTTATTCAATTACTTATATAGCTTGAGATGAATGGCTTAGATGTGCATAGTTTAAATGTTTATCATATGTTAACTTAATTGATAGGAAGTGTATGTTGTGGTAGAGATTACACGGGTGCTTTGATTGATTACAGGGTCGAGATTTGGAGCTGGTGAAGAAGGATCCCTGCTTCGCTACTTAGCACTCTCCAAAAGACTTCAAGATCATTAAAGAGGTAATCTTCCATCTTATTCCATCAAGTTGTTTAAGTTGATATGAACATGTATGTGCCTTCTT
The DNA here is from genome assembly GCA_034641835.2 of Pinus albicaulis. Lineage (NCBI taxonomy): Eukaryota > Viridiplantae > Streptophyta > Pinopsida > Pinales > Pinaceae > Pinus > Pinus albicaulis. The sequence goes on from JAXQQM020081063.1 coordinate 70,952, forward strand.
TGTGAACTATACAGCTAATCTTACTATTTGCCTCGGGCACCGGAAAGCCCTGAGAGGGATATTAGAGAACCAACAACCCAAGCATTTTACCTTATAGTAGAATTGGCGACTCCGCTGGGGATTTCCCCATAGTATCCGTACTATCTCTTTCGCCTTTTCTTCTTTCCTCTGTTCACAAACCCTTCTGACCAGTATTCATGCCCAGTAGACATTTCAAAAGCTCACAGAGTTCAATCCTGTTCCTGTTTGACCATCTGAAGGACTTTACCCTGGCTAACGCTACCTTTTTTTGTGTTCCAGTGCGTTATAACGCGGGCTCTGCTTAAAGACAGTGTGTTTGTCTCTAGATTAACGTTGTCTTTACTCAGAAACAGTACGTTACTCAGCCAAAATTTGTTATTCACCCCTTTGAATGTGTTTTTGGTTGCAGTGTTTTTTGTTCATCATTATCCCTCCTTGACTGAATCCCTGTGCTTGTTTACTAAGCTGGAATTTCTGTTTATTTTCTCTTGTTTGAAAAGTTAGTGTCAAAAACATTTACTTTTTAGAGAAGAATTTTTTTTTTAGTTTTTCTGCATCTAGCTCAATTAATTCTGAAAATTTCAGTTAAAAGACTATTAAGATGAGGTAAATAGATGTCTGAATCTTTAAAGGTTGAACTTTTCTATTTGAATGTTAGGTGCATGGATGTTGAAAATAAACCTCTCCTTGTAGAAATACTCTTCATCGAATTGAATATTTAGAGCATATTTTTGCATGGTTTCTTGAGTCAGAGTCTCATTACATTTCATACGTCCACTCCCCCTCCGCAAGACTAATAATCAAGTACACTAAGAATCAAGCGATAATAAAATCAATCACATTACTCTTTTTGAGCTCACACAAACAGTAGTTCAGGCTAGGATCTTGGGTTAGGAAAGTGAGAAAATCACCCAAGATCTCAAAACTTGAAACTAGAGTCATTAACGAGCGAAATCCTACTGCACTCATATTATCGGGACCATTCCTTTACCGGAGCTCAGCGCGAGACAACACTTGGGTGCACAAGAAGGTAGCCTGCCTTCGACTGCATCCTGTGGGTGTGTTATATATTGGGGTTCCCTTCGGGGATGTCGAAACTAGATCGGGGATCTAGGTATTCTGCCCATATAGCACACTGTCCTTGACCGTGGACCCCCCTGATGATGTCTGTGATTTGAGGTATCTTTAGTGGCCATACTTTTTAGGGACTTACACAAGGTGACTGGGACGGGCTGTCCTGGTACCTGAAACAGACGGACCCACTCTGTCTTTGGTCTTTAGGAGGGTACTCGTCTTCACGAGAGTGCTTACACCTATCGTTTGAGGTTCGGGCAAAGCTCTAGAGTGACCGTAACTGTACTTTCGACCAACCCTCTCTGTATACTATTGTGATACTGGATTTCATCACCAGCAAACGGTAGTACTCAGACAGGGCACCCTATTCTGGCTGCTTGCTGATTGATTTTAGAGAGTCCTTTTTTATTTTTTAGGTGTGTGGTTACTGTCATTAAGACTTTATAATACATCACAATTTATTAAAATTTGTTAAAATTAAACAGGTCACCGTGGCGTCCTTCGACCCACGTCGTCTGTCTCGACGACAGCAAGGTCTACCTCCTCTAACTATTGAGGAAGAACTGAACCTTGGTGAACCCGTGCCTTCTACGGAAGAGCAGTCTCCACTTACTAATCTTGATTTTCACATAGCCTCATATTATCCGGAATTTCTGGAGGACCCTTTCACGGAAGGGGTTGTACCTCATTACAATCCTCCACTCACTGATCCGTTGGGGCCTATGATAATTCAGATTCCACCACGCCAAGATATGTCTTTAGCCGCACAAACATCCTTTTCACCACCAACATCCACAGGGTCGATGCCAATGGCAACCATCCCAGGTTCGCCACCATCCTCCCCACCGGTGTTCAGTTCTATGCCATCACTTGGTAACCCCAGTAGTCAACATATACCTAATCCCAACCCTATGGTCATCACAACTATCAGTAGCTCGCCGAATCCTTCGGCATCTACTCCTACCGTGACCACATTGGGACTCGTTAGAATCAGACGTAGCAAATCGGGTGAGACTAAAACTGCAGAAGCAACATTATTTCAACCAACTTTGGGATTCTAGGATCTAGCCCTCCTGAATCTGGAGAGGGATCTCTCCAATAAGTGCAAAGATGGATTTTTCTTTGAAGTTTGGGGTAATGATATTAGGCTAGTTATGAAGGCCAAGGGTTTTGTTTGTTTTTGGATGGTTGAGCATGAATACTGTTTTGAGGGGAAAGTTCTAAGTGAAAAGAGTTTCAAAGGTGAGAAGTTTTAAGTGGATAGAAAAACTAGGTTTAAAAGATAGATATAATGCTGGTTTTTAGTCCATTGGGCTATGGAGTCATATCAGGGATTTAATCGAACAACAACATCAAGAGTGGTCCAAGGGGCAAGTCATCTATGTCACAAGATCATTGAGATTGAAATGATGGAATGGAAATAATAAAGTGTTGGAGGGGTGGAAACTGATAATAATTTCACAAGGGATTTATAGTCAGTCCAAACAAGAAAAGCCTCTTAAGTAACTGTTTAAAACCAACCAAGTGTAGGGCTAACCATTGACTTCTTGGGCAAGTTTGTATTAAAGCAGCTTAATTGACAAACAATCCAGTAATCCACATAATTACCTTCAGAAAGTATGAAAACATATAAGGGAAACAAAGTATAAACTTAAGATCAGATAAAGTACTTTTAAACCTATTCTGCTTTCAGTCAACACCAAGGGAAACTTTCAGAATCTGCTTTTGGAGAAAAACTAGGACCAGGGCACACCATATCTTCCATAGTCATCTTTAATAAGAAAATAAGGAAAATAACTTTCAAGAACAATGTTTAAAGCAAACAGTAGGACGAGGGAACTCCAGCATTCCTAACTGCTTAAACTATATTAAATCATTCTTAAACAAACAAATTGGAGGAAAACATTGAGATAAAGCTTTTCAGTCAGAGAAGGTTACTGATATACAGTAGGTCCTAACTCTATAAATGTTGTTCTTTATCAGAGAATAGTGAACAATATGACATACATAGAAGGAAAAACAATAACAAAGAAAGGGGCACTTCACTAGTGATATAGACCAGGATCCCAAGAAACAACTTGTTTATTGATGTCAACCAGTTACAGTACTCAAGTCCAATGTTTCAGTTTAGAAATCATCTTCACTATCCAGCCTAACTAATCTATCACAAGCAGAGCTCCAAGGGCCAGTGAACACTATTTACAATCAGAAGTTTAAGCTCAAATATATTTCAAAGTTCTACAACCAACCCCTTACTCATCTTTTGCAGAGGTATATATAGAAGAATGAGGAGGTGAGATCTGATAAAAGATCTCCAATTACAATTAATACAGATTTAATGGCTTCTTGGCCTTTGAGGGGCTCAATGAAGAAACTTACATGGGTGCACTCTGTATTAAATGTTTTACATAAATTTTAAGCTCAGTGGGAGCTTTTGTTGACCTTTGAGGCTCTGTGTGGCGTCGAAGTAACTCTGAAGATGTTTGTCATTAACTTCCTTAGCAGATTTTTCTCTTTGGCTACGTTTTGAGACAAATATCTGATCCTGATCAATAAATTCGGCCTCTGATTGAATACTTTGAGGTACAGGTGGCATTTTAGTAGCTGGGAGGAATCAATTTTCCTCAGATGTGGCGGTGGAGGTTTTCCTGTCGATAAAACCCTTCAGATTTTCTTTAAACTATGTTTTAATTGGGGATTAGGCGTTTGATAATTGTTCTTAGTCATGATCCCTGCAAAATCTATCTTTTAATCCTTTGTTCTGATAAATTTTGGTCTTCTTCACTGATACTCTCTGACTGCGCTCGATTCATGGTTTTTGCTGATGTACAGCGTTGCGCAGGGGCGATATGGCATCAATGCCTGAAAAAACACTGATGAAACGTGTTTTTAACACCTTGTGATGATTTTCTTTGGTGAATCGAAGGTAGGAAGATCGTCATCCTTTGCCTTCGCATTTTCTTCAAAAATGGCGAGAAAACCATTTAAACCCTGCAAAATACAAACAAATATTAAAAAATCATGCATATATAGGTTTATTGTTGCGGAGGACACGTGGAGGAAGCGTGGCCATTGGATGGCATCATCCAACGATCGGGATTGATCGGGAGAAGGCGTAGTGAAGGCGGAAGAAATGTTTAAATCAGAGTCATCGATAGTGCAAAGATCGACGGTCGGGAGCGGAAACGGAAAGTCAAAGCGGAAAACGTTAACTGGGCGATCGAATCAGGGCAATGAAATATGAACCGTCAATCTGCAGATTAGATCGACGGCGGAAATTAATTGGATGCCGCGCCGTAGCCCGGTTAACTGTCGGGCATCTTCGGTGAGCGATAGCCGTTGGATGGCCCACCCTAGATAGGACGGTGTACAGTGATATTGCGCGGGGTCCACATCCAAACGTTAATGCGCGATGGACGGCGGTTTTTTGAACAGTGCCTAGGCCACGCGTCAACCGATGAGTGGAATCGCTAGCGATCGGGAAAAAACAGCCCTCGCCCAAAGGCAGTGCGATGAATACCCCGCGGTTTTTGGAATGGGTTAGTGGATGGCGGGGACCACCGTGGGATGGACTCCGCACCGTCCGATCTTCAGATCAGATCGACGGTGCGGAACGATTTAAAATTTGAACCAGCGGAAATTTAATAAAATAATAAAACCGACGACTTTTTAATATAAACCAACGTTTTTTGAAATATTATTTATGAAACGGCTTGGTGCCCGACTGCGGGACCGAAGGTTATATGAAGGGTAGTACGACCGGGGGCTTATAATATGGGGGGTTAAGACGTATATGTATTTGTTGTGGGTTTTTGGTTTTCAATAGCTCGAGGAAATTGAGGGTTTTCGATATAGTTTAAAAATGAGTTTTAAACTATGTAAAGAGGATTTTTGAAGAGGAAAAAAAGGGAAAAGTATGAAAATGGGGATTTTCACGAAAATAGAGGTGTTAGCCACCCATATTTTTACGTCATATCATCTAGTGGCTAAATGATTCTTGTAGCCTTCAGAAACAAATTCAGCCCTGTGAAATTGTCGGTGCTTGGAAGTCTTTTGATGAATCCATACAGCTGGCATTTAATCTTCACCACACGGTTGTTTCCCTCTTCAAAACCTCGATATCTGCAAAATCAAGTCAAAAAAAAAAAAGCTGATTGCATTGCCCTTTTTCCCCTCCCTTTCTTACAAACCTAACCTCATTTTATATTCTCCATTTCCCATGCAAACCCCACAAAACCATATGTTTTCCCTATCCCTTCATAAATTTCATTTCCTAAGGTTAAAAACCCACTTTTTAACCTTGTCGGAACCTTAAATCCTTTGGAAAATCATTGAAAAACCATGGAAAATACATATTTTTGTGTATTAAGGTTTTTAGCCCCCGCGGGCTAAGCCCCTACCGCCTTTTTCTCTCCATGCAACCCGACGCCGTGACCGAAGCATTTCCCCTGCGGGGGCTTTACTCTGTCCGTAGGATCAAACCTTGGTGCCCCCGTAGTTGACTCCTCGGGATGGGTGAAGACTTGATCTAACGGCTGCCATTCACTACGGGGGGTTGCTCCAAAAGTCTCGTGTTTTTACACCTTGGCCCCCCGCAGTTCATCTTCGTCGTCCGATCAAAAACCAGATCAGACGGCGCAGAGCACTACTTACCTTGTGGACCCCGCCTTTCCCCGCGTTGTTTTCCAAAAACGGCAGTTTATTCCGCACCACTCTTTGGGCAAAGGATGTTTTGGTCCGATGCCTAGCGAATCCACACACCGCCTGATGCGTGTCCTCCGCCCTGTTTCAAAACCGCCGCATAAAGTCAGTCCCCCACGCATTATCCGTCGGGCCATGACCGCCCAGCGGAATCAACGGCAGCCATCCGATCTGACCCCTCGCATCTAACGGCTGGCATTCAATGAAGTTGTCCTATCTTTAACCAAGTTGCGTATGGTTTAGCTAGGCCCCGGCGCTGCGGAAAATTAATCTCCGCCGTCGATCTCTGCATATCGATGGCCCACGTTCAGTCCCTTGATTCCGTTGCCCAGTCAAACTATTCATGCTACTGACTTCTCTCAATCACTCCCGACCGTTGATCACAGTGCGATCGACGGCTCCAATCGCCCCTTTCCTCCGCACACCCTCCGATGCAGATTTGCCCATATAAACGTAGGATTTCATAATTTTGTTTGTATTTTGTAGGTTTAGGGTTCTTTTTGCCATGTCTGAAGAAGATTCGAAGGACGAGGGTTACGACTCTCGTTCTTTCGATTTGTCAAAGGAAATAAACCACAGGATGTTAAATCACGTATCCATTAAGGTTTCATGAGCCGATGATACAACATGCCCCTGTTGAACCCAGAAAGCATCGAAAAAACCCAGAAAAAGAGTATCAATCGCAAAAATGGACCAGAGCAGTAAATGAATGGACAAATGAGTGGGGGTTACGGCTAAGACGGTTATCAAAAGCCTAATCTCCGACTCAAAGCACAGTTTAAACAGAAAACCTAAAAGTGTTTTATCAGACAAATCCCTCCACCGCCATATCAGAGGCAAATCGATTCCTCAGCTACCACAATGCCACCTATTGCCTCAAAAAACTCAATCAGGGGCCGAATTTATGGAGCAGGATCCGATATCTTGCCTTGAAGCAGCCGAAGGAGTTACTTCTGCCTCAGATTTAATGACAGAATGTTCGCATAGTAACCCTAATAGTACACAGATCCTCAAAAGGTCAACAAAGCTCCCACCAAGCTAAAATCATAAGTGTAAGTCAGTTAATAGAGCGGAACACCTGTATAGTTTCTTCGTTGATCCCCTCAAAGGCCAAGAAGACATTCATGCCTGTATTAATTGATTTTTAGATCTTTTATCAGATCTCACCTCCTCATCCTTCTATAAATACTTCAGTAGAAGATGAGTGAGGGGTTGGTTGGTTGTTAACGAAAATTGCTGAAGCATTGTAATGTGATTGAGCTGAAGACTTCTGTTGTAAATAGTGGTTTCACTAGCTCTTGGAGCTTTTCTTGTAGCAGATAAGTTAGGTTGTGAAGAGAGATGAATTAAAACACTGGATTTGAAGACTGTAACTGGTTTGGAGCATCAATACAAGATGATTTATGGAATATTGGTCTATTCTGATGGTGATGTTATTCTCATCGTAACTTGTTGTTTTATTTCTGTTTTCATTTTGTTTCGTTTTCCACTGTAAAGAAGAGTTTAAACAGGGTTAGGACCAACTCTATATCAGTAACCTTCTCTGGCTGAGAAACCTTTATGTCAATGTTTTCTTTCAACTGTGTTATTTGAAAATGATTTAGTGCAGTTTTAAGCATAGGACTGTTGGCGTTCCCTCGTCTTATTGTTTTAGATGAATATTATTTTTGAATGTTACTTTCTGTATATGTTGTGTGAATATGAACTGAGGAAGATATGGTTAGCCCTGGTCCCAGACTTGTCTGCATGATTATCTGAACGTTTCCCTTAGAATGTGTTAAAAGTTGACTAGTTTCAAAGTACTTATCAGATCTTAAGCCATTATGTGTTATCTATGTGATTGTCTTGAAAGTAACTAAGTAAAGAAGAGCTAGGAGAGGATTCTTGGTGCACCTCGGCCCGCTAGTTTCTACTCCAAAAGTTGCCTTCAAGTTTCCCTTTGTTTTTTATATGTTTTCTATTGGAAGTGTATCAAAGGCTGGTTAGTTTCGAAGTACTTACCAGATCCTAGTTTGCTTCTATGTTTTTCTTAAGTGCCTGGTCAAAGGCTAGATAGTTTCAAAGTACTTACCAGATCCTAGGCTGCTCTTTGTTCTGCATCTGTTTATTTTCCCCTTCTTATTGTATCACTCCATTCCATAAATCAAACCTTAAAGAGATCCTTAGGCATAGATGACTTTCCCCATAGACCACTCTTGAACCTGATTTGCTTCAATTAAATCCTCTTATGACTCCATAGCCCAATGGACTGAAAACCTTCCATCATCTTTCATCTTAGCTAAAGCTTACTCTTGTTGCTTGCAACTTTTCACTTTTGAACCTATATTGCATATAGATCTTTTCGCCTTAGACAGCAATTATATTCAACCATCCAAACACAAAACCAAACCCTTGAACTTCATAACTAGCCTAATATTATTACCTTAAACTTTCAAAGACAAATCCATCTTTGTACATATTGGAGAGATCCCTCTCCGGATTCAGGAGGGCTAGATCCTAGAATCCCAAAGTTGGTTGAAATGATGTTAACTCTGTGATCAGACTTTTTCCAATCTTGCTTATTACAGAGACCTAACATTTCTAGTGACTCCACTGGGGATCGAGTTGAGTTTTCACCTTTTTTCCCTTTTATTTTCACACAAACTTTGAGAGTAAAAAGCAGCCTTTCCAAGCACTACCAAGAAATGGTAATCATGATGAAACTTGTTTGAATCAGTGACAAACTAGGTGAACCCTAGGATTCTTATAAGCTTTTATCTAACCTTGAAAAATCAGCTGGCTTAGCCATAAGATTGGACTGCCTTTGTCTCCCAACTGTAGCTAAGTTTTGAAACAAAGTTAGGTCATTCTTAGAAACCAAAAATAAAAAATAACTCAGAAAATACCAAAAAACATTTCAGATTGGTAGTAAAACACTTTTTCCTTCATATCATTTACCTTTTGATTGTGTTTTACCCCATACTCCTAGACAGAGTCTGGAGAGGGCCAGGTAGCCTCTGGATCTCATCCTCCCTTAGAGGTGACATATCTGGTGAATGCCCTCCCAGTCAATCTCTGGTTAGAGTTTGTTGTGTTGTGGGATATCCTTGAAAAGGGATGTTTCGCAAGCACTGTTGTGGACAGTGCATCTCTTAGGAAACATTCTAAACTTTCCACCTGGCGACTCCACAATCCTGAATAGACCTTAAGACTCCACTGGGAAGAACCCTCATCATTATAATATCATTCAAATCCAGTTAGAGGACTGTAGGATTAAAATTGTGAAAGCAGATTAGTCAACCTCTCAAAGATTTTCATATCTGGTTGAACTTTTCTGGTTTATTTGGGTCTAAAAACATAACATAGTGGCTTCTAGAAAGATCCACACTAGAGCCCATCCTGACCCCAACCCACCTGAGATAGTTGATGACCCAGAAAGTATCCTTTGGAAGTCTCCTAAGATTAAATTATCAACTGTTTTCAGATCACCCCCAAGAGCTAAATCAGTTCCTGAAAAACTTTCAGCTCTACAACACTCCCAAGCTGACTTAGTTAATCCATTTAGAACTAGGTCATTTAGTGAGTTAGAACAACTAGATTCTGAGTCTTCACTATCATCTCCGGAAACAAGTGAATACCGTGGGAATAGAGAATCAACACCCCCTGATTTACATTTTCTTCATAATCTAGGTGTCTCTCATCCAAAATCAGCTCAGCAATCTACCGTTGTTCCATCCACCTCTGTTCATCCTTCATCCACTAGTCAAATCACTCCACTTCGACCCACACCTCCTCTTGTCAACCCACCCCCACTACATATCATGGCAGCATGGTATTCTCCCTTAGTCCTTCCTGTACCATTAGTCAATATCCCACAGGACTATCAGTCCAAAATTCCATTATATGATGCTAGCAATACTACAACAGCATCACAACATGTGGACAAGATGAATGACTACTTTGACAGAAATGAAATTGATGATGATTTGGTCAAGCTTAGACTATTTTCTCAAAGTCTGGGGGGAGAAGCAAGAAAATGGTTTAAAGGTTTAGTCCCCCATAGTATTAATGATCTCCAAGGCTTCCATCAAACATTCTTAAACAAATGGGAAGTGAGGAAGAATCCTCTCCAAGTCCTTGCTGACTATAACAATCTCCATAGGAACCCAGGGGAAAGTGTACAGGCTTATTGTACCAGATTTAACAGTGTGTATAACGCGCTTTCCCCATAATTAAAACCTCCACAAGGTTCAGCTTTAAACAAGTTTCCTGAAGGGTTTGATGCTGATATGACCTATTCATTAAGAGAAAGAGATTTTGCAACCCTTGAAGATATGCAAAGAGGTGCTCTCTCTGTGGAAGTAAACTTAATGGAGAAAAGAGCAAGGATGAAGAAAGAGAAGAGAGTATCCTTTGGGGAGGAATCCACATCTTCCACTTCAAACTCAAAGATGGAAAGAATGATGGAAGAGATGATGAAGAAAATGAGCATTCTTGAGAGAGCACAAGCAAGTCAAAATCAAACTGCTCATCAAAACAGAAACCAGAATCAGAATTTAAGAAGAAATCAACCTTTAAACAGACCCAGGGAAGATGATCAACAGATCACCCCTCCTTTTCATCAAAACTATGTAAGTGAGGTTGAGGAAACGGATCAAATGACAGAGTAAGCTGATATCAACCTATTTGGGGTAGATGATGATAACTTTGAGGTTCATTATGATAGAAAACAAGGTCTTTACACACCTTATGATGACAAAAGAGATGATAATGAAAATTGTTGTCAAGACATGGAGAATGCCATGACATAACCTTCAAAAGAATATGAACTCAGAAGTAAATCTAATCAACAAACCCCCAACAACAAAACCTCTGACAAATCTTCTCAAAGCAGCACTGCAACCAAGCCTAAGACAGTCAAACAAAAAGACAAAACAGTGGCTGATAATTCTGGTAAAGGTAAAGAGAAAGACACTCAAAATCTTGAAAAACGGAGTGCAAACATCAGTAGTACTAACACTTCAGCTAGTACTCCTTTTTCAACCGTTGTGTCAACTGTAGATAAAACAAATCAGCAAGTTGTTGTTGCTGATAAAGTGGCAGTAAACAAGGCTGAAACCAACACCTTAAAGAATCAAATTCCTTTCAGTCTGGAACAGGAAATCTCAAAGATCAAAATTTCTGTTCCTTTGACTGAGTTAGCTACCCAACATGTATATAGGTCCAAAATTTTGAAGGCTTTGAACATAGAAGAAAATGAGGATACACTCAATCTTAATGACGACCAGCCAGAGCTTATTTTTGGTCCAAAGATTGAAGGTAAGTTTCAAGAGGGACCTGTCCCTCCCTTCTATGTAAGTTTGAACATTCATGACAAAATTCTACACAATGCTATGCATGACTCGGGCGCTTCCCATAATTTAATGCCAAAAGCTGTAATGGAAAGCCTGGGTCTTGAAATTACCAGACCTTACAAAGACCTGTACTCCTTTGACTCAAGCAGAGTTAAATGTCTAGGATTGATCAAAGACCTCTGTGTTAATTTAGCCCAAATTCTAGCCAAGTGTTTGGTCATGGATGTTGTTGTGGCTGATGTACCCCCAAAGTATGGAATGCTTTTATCAAGATCTTGGGGGGCTAAGTTACAAGGTACCATGCAGATGGACATGACCTATGCGACTATCCCTGTTTTCAATCAGACTAGAAGGCTTTACAGGGAGTCTCATATGCAATACATGGTTACAAGTCAAGACAAACTTCAAAACTCCCCTCTATATTCTATGAGTATAGGCCTTGATTCTTTTATCATGTTTAACGATGAAACACTCCCTAAACAAATCACTCTAAAAGGATCAATGGCTGAAACGGAGGAAGAGGAACACAACACTGAAGGGTCAAAATAGTTCGCTACATTTGAAAACATTGGCAAACAAAACATCGGTCTTGGGTTACAAGTCATAAATCCATTGCTGTTAAACCTTTACGGTCAAGAGAACAATCCTCAACCCGATGAGAAAGTTGAGGAATCAAATCATACAGAGGACATTCACCAAACTGATAAAAATGAAGATGATCCTCTCTGGACTATGTATTTTGATGGGTCATGCACTAGAACGAATGTTGGTGCAGGTGTCTGGATTACTAACAATGAAAGCAAGCACACAGAACGCATTTCTTGCAAATTGAACTTTCAGTGTTCAAATAACATAGCAGAATATGAATCCCTTCTCTTAGGCTTGCATCTCTTGAAGAAGTTAGGAGCCAGAAGAATAAATGTATATGGGGATTCTGAGTTAATAATTAGGCAATTCAATGAGGACTACAATGAAAATCATCCCAGACTTAGGGCCTACTGGAATGATGTCATGGATATTTTGAAAACATTTGAGAGCTCCACACTGATTTTTGTCCCGAGAAAAAGAAATCTTATAGCCCACAATTTGGCCTTTGTAGCTAGGACATGTTTAATGCCATATCAGATCGATGATTGTTCACCTCAAATAAAATTTAGACCAGCTGTGCCTAATAATAAAAAATACTAGCAGGTGTTTGACGGAGATAAACAAATAGAAGACTTCATGCATTTCAGAAATGAATTTGAACTGCATAGTTCAGATTCAGACTATGACACAGATTGCAACGAAGAAAAATTTATTGGTGAAGAAGAATCGTCTCCTGAGCCTACCAATATTAACCTTCAAACTAGCAAACTCAGAAACAAAACAGAATTGAACGCAGAATCAGAAACAGAGGAAGTAGAAACTCTGTACTCTAAAGATGAAAGTTTTCCAAGTGGTCTAACACCTTTAGAAGAGTTGTTTGATTTAAACGATGTGGCCAGGAAACCTAAGCTGGAATCTGTGGAGACTGAAGTGGAGGAATGCAACATAGGCAGTGAGGAAAAACCAAAAATGATTAAACTGTCTAAGACTTTACCAGCTCACATTAAACTCAAATACCTAGAGCTGTTTAAAGAGTTTTCCGATGTTTTTGCATGGAGTTACGAAGATATTAAGTCCTATGACACTGAGATAATACAACACAAAATCCCTCTCAAAGAAAACCAAAAACCATTCAAACAGAAACTGCGCAGAACAAACCCTGCCCAGCTGCCTTTGGTTGAGAAGGAAATCAGGAAAATGTATGATGCTGGTATTATTGTCCCTATTAGATATTCTGAGTGGGTATCTAATTTGGTGTCAGTTAGGAAGAAGACTGGAGAAATCAGGCTGTGTATAGACTTTAGAGACTTAAACTAAGCTTCATTGAAAGACAACTACCCTTTACCCAAGATGGACCATATTTTACAAAGGGTGGTAGGGTCTAAAATAATTTCTTTGCTGGATGGCTATTCAGGGTACAATCAGATCTTAGTTCACCCTGTTGATCAATTAAAGACAGCCTTTACTACACCCTGGGGCACTTTCATGTATCTAAAAATGCCCTTTGGTCTAATGAATGCTGGAGCAACCTTTCAAAGAGCCATGGACATAGCATTCTCGGAAGAATTGGGTTTCTTCATCATTATCTATCTAGACGATGTCACTGTGTTTTCCAAAACAGATGAAGAACACTTAGAACATTTAAGAAAAGTTTTCGAGAAATGCAGAAAGTTTGGAATATCTTTAAACCCTAAGAAGACACTATTTGGTCTCCAAGAAGGTAAACTTCTTGGGCACATTATTTCAGAAGAGGGTATAAAGATAGATCCAAAAAGGATTGAGGCCATATTGCAAATCTCTCATCCTCGAAATATCAAGGAGTTGCAATATTTCATTGGGAAGATCAACTTTTTGAGAAGGTTCATCCCCAACTTAGCTGAGCTCCTTACGAATATCACAAACATGTTGAAGAAGGATCAAGGGGTAAAATGGACCTTGGAAGAAAAGAAGTCCTTTGAGCTGGTGAAACAAGCAATAACCAAAACACCGGTTCTTATAAGTCCTGATTTTTCAAAATATTTTTATATCTTCTCATTTGCATCAGAACACACCATAGTTGCTGTCCTTTTACAGAAAAATCCACAAGGACAAGAGCAGCCCATTGCATTCTTTAGCAAGGCATTGATGGATGCCCCTTTGAAGTATAACATTATGGAGAAGCAAGCTTTTGCTTTGGTTAAAGCTTTGAAAGACTTCAGGGTTTACATCCTTCACTCACATATTATTACCTTTGTTCCAAAATCAGTTGTTAAAGACATTCTAACACAGGACCCAGATGGTAAGAGAGGTAAGTGGATTGTTGTTATTCTTGAATATGATTTAGACATAAAACCCACTAAGCTCATCAAAGGCCAAGTCCTAGCTAGATTAATGGCTGAATCAAATTGTGAAGTTCTTGATATTAACATGATTAATGCTTTGGATAACCAAGAAGAATTCTCAACTCCCATTTTTGAAGACCATTTTATGAATTCTCCTTGGTATGCTGAGACTGTTTATGTTTTGCTTAATCTGAATACCCCTCCTGGTTTGACAAAAACAAAGGCAAGGTTCCTAAAATTGAAAGCTGTAAATTATTGCATTATTGATAAATGTCTTTATTGGAAAAATGCAAGTGGTATATTGCTTAAATGTTTGCCTGAGTTTGATGCAGAAAAGGTTAAGCAGGAATTCCATGAAGGAGAGTGTGGAGGTCATTTATACTGGAAGGCAACAGCCAACAAAATTTTGAGGGCTGGTTTCTATTGGCCTACTCTTTTTCCTGATATACACAAGATGACTACTACTTGCCGTAAATGCCAATTGTTTGAAGGCAAGGGAAAATTACTACCCCTGCCTCTACATCCAATCACTGTTGAAGCTCCTTTTCAACAGTGGGGACTTGACTTCATAGGAGAAATCCATCCCTCATCTTCTACTCAGCATAAATGGATTCTCACAGCCACAGACTACTTCACTAAGTGGATAGAAGCCATTCCTTGTAGGCAAGCCAATGACTCAGTTATCATAAAATTCATGGAGAATAACATTCTTTCAAGATTTGGCTGTCCTACCAAGATAATCACCGATAATGCAGCAGCATTTGCATCAAAGAAAATGGTGGACTTATGTCATAAATACCAGATAACATTGGGACACTCCACAACCTATTACCCTCAAGGTAATGGACTTGCAGAATCTTCCAACAAAAGCTTAGTGAACATAATCAAGAAACTGTTGGAGGACAATAAAAAGTCTTGGCACACAAAGCTGATCCATGTACTTTGGGCTGACAGATTAAATTTGAAGAAATCTATTGGTATGTCACCTTTTCAACTGGTGTATGGTACAGATGCAATTTTTCCCAATAGTCTTGGTGTACCAGTTATGAAGTTAATTCAAGAGTTGAAGACTGAAGAAAATGACATGACCAGAAGAATAAATCAGACCATTCATCTTCAGCAGACCAGGGAGGAAGTGTATAACAAAGCATTGCACAAACAAGACAGCATTAAAAGGATTTTTGACAGAAGAACTAAGGCCAGTAATTTTAATGTTGGAGACAAAGTTTTGAAGTGGGACTCAAGGAGGGAAGAGAAGGGAAAGCATGGAAAATTTGATCACCTATGGCTTGGCCCTTACTCTATTCATTCAACTGCTGGTAATAATGATTTTTACTTACAAGAGTTGGATGGAGCACAATTGTTTGGGGGTCCTGTCAATGGCAGGATGCTTAAGCATTACCTCTCTTGATCCATTTTTGTTTTGAAGCCTTTTTGTCTTTTTTCCATTATAAATATCTCATCCACCATTGCATTCAAAGTTATCAAAAAATCAAAAATAAAAAAAAAAAGAGAAAAGAAAGAAAAGAGGGCAGAAATGAAAACAAGAAAGGCAAAGCCCCATGCCAAAAAGAGAAACAAATGCTGAAAGTGTGCAAGCTCAAATGCCACTCCTAAAACACACTTCTAGCTAGTCAAATAGCCTAAACTTGACTAACTAGTTTTCAATTTATTGCTGATAGGGTAGAAAATGTGATTTTCCAAACTGTTCAATCTTGGCTTATCAGTAGATAAATTAGGATAGAAATTGAAGGTTCAAATAAACTCAAAATCTGAACCAAAGTTTCCAAATAGTTGATGACTCAAAACTGTTTTATCTTTTGAGTCAAAGAAAGTGTAAATCTGGTTCTAATCAGCTCAAAATCTGAACCAGAACAAAAGCAAAGAAAGAGCTCAAAGAAAAAGCAAAAACAGAGCTATGAAAAAGATGAAGGAAGTGCTCAACTTTCAGATCTTAAGCCTTCCATTTTTTTATTTTAATTTCCTGCAAAATAATGTCTATGTGCAGCTTGTTTTTATGCCATAGATCACAACAAGCCAAATAGTTTAATCTTGACTTGGCTGTTTTAAAATTTCTGCTTTAGAATTTAGAGAATGAAAGCCTGTTGGACAGTTTAATCCCAACAGACAGTAGAATAGGTAGAGAAATATTTGAGCTCAACTGTTTAATCTGAGTTCAAGGAGAAATAAGGAGTAGAAGTAGATTAGTTTTTATGCTTTCAAAAGAATAAAATGTTGTGAAAAGAGTTTTCCAATCCAAGTGCACTCTGATGAAGAAAAAATGTTAGATCGGTAGGATTGGGTAGGGAGAAGTTGTATTGATGAAGTCCATTTGTTCTTTCATAACTGGTATTATTTTTCAGAGCAAAGCAAGAGAAATTCAAAGGACAAGGCACATGGTCAACATTCCAGAGAAATCAAGTCTGAATTCTTGATGCCTTCAAGAAGGCACCATCCCCAAGTGGAGCCACTGTTAGCCACCCATATTTTTCTGTCATATCAGCTGGTGGCTAAATGATTCTTGCAGCCTTCAAGAAACAAATTCAGCCCTGAAATTGTTGGTGCTTGAAGTATTTTTGATGAATCCATAACTGCTGGTTAATCTTCACAAGTTGTTTCCCTCTTCAAAACCTCTGATATCCTGCAAAAATCCAAGTCAAAAAACTGTTGCATTGCCCTTTTTCCCCTCCTTTTCTTACAAGCTAACCCCATTTTCCATTTTCCTTTTTCCCATGAAAACCCCACATTTCCATGTTTTTCCCCTATCCCTTCATAAATTTCATTTCCCAAGGTTAAAAACCCACTTTTTAACCTTATCAGAACTTTAAATTCCTTTGGAAAATCATTGAAAAAACCATGAAAAATACATAATTCTTATGTAAAAGGTTTTTAGCCCCTGCGGGGCTATTTCTACCTTTTTCTCTCCATGTGACCCGACGCGTGGTAGAAGAGTTTCCTATGAGGGGCTTTTACTCTATCAGTAGGGTCAAACCTTGGGTACTTAAGTAGTTGACTCCTCGGGATGGGTGGGAAAAGCTTAATCTAACGAGTGCCATTCTTATGGGGGGTTGCTCCAAAAGTCTCGTGTCCGTACACCTTGGCCCCCTGCAGTTCATCTCCCGTGTCCGTCGAAACCCAGTTGGACGGCGCGGGCTTACTTTCTCTCTGTGGACAGCCATTCCCCGCGAGCTGTTTTCCAAAACTGACAGTCTTTTCTGCACCACCTTCGGTCGAAGGGTGGTTTTCCCCGGTTGCCCAGCGATTCCACACACTGCCTGACGCGTGCCCTCCGCCCTGTTTCAAAACCGCCGCATAAAGTCAATCCCCCGTGCATTATCCATCGGGCCATGACCGCCCAACAGAATCAACAACAGCCATCCGATCTGACCCCTCGCATCTAACGGCTGGCATTCGTTGAAGTTGTCTGATCTTTAACCAAGTTGCATATGGTTTAGCCAGGCCCCGGCGTTGTGGAAAATTAATCTATGCCGTCGATCTGTGCAGATCGACGGCCCACGTTCAGTCCCTTTATTCTGTTTCCCAGTCAAAATATTCACACCGCTGACTTCTCTCAATCACTCCCGACCGTTGATCACAGTGCGATCGACGGCTCCAATCGCCCCTTTCCTCCGCACACCCTCCGATGCAGATTTGCCCATATAAACGTAGGATTTCATAATTTTGTTTGTATTTTGTAGGTTTAGGGTTCTTTTTGCCATGTCTGAAGAAGATTCGAAGGACGAGGGTTACGACTCTCGTTCTTTCGATTTGTCAAAGGAAATAAACCACAGGATGTTAAATCACGTATCCATTAAGGTTTCATGAGCCGATGATACAACATGCCCCTGTTGAACCCAGAAAGCATCGAAAAAACCCAGAAAAAGAGTATCAATCGCAAAAATGGACCAGAGCAGTAAATGAATGGACAAATGAGTGGGGGTTACGGCTAAGACGGTTATCAAAAGCCTAATCTCCGACTCAAAGCACAGTTTAAACAGAAAACCTAAAAGTGTTTTATCAGACAAATCCCTCCACCGCCATATCAGAGGCAAATCGATTCCTCAGCTACCACAATGCCACCTATTGCCTCAAAAAACTCAATCAGGGGCCGAATTTATGGAGCAGGATCCGATATCTTGCCTTGAAGCAGCCGAAGGAGTTACTTCTGCCTCAGATTTAATGACAGAATGTTCGCATAGTAACCCTAATAGTACACAGATCCTCAAAAGGTCAACAAAGCTCCCACCAAGCTAAAATCATAAGTGTAAGTCAGTTAATAGAGCGGAACACCTGTATAGTTTCTTCGTTGATCCCCTCAAAGGCCAAGAAGACATTCATGCCTGTATTAATTGATTTTTAGATCTTTTATCAGATCTCACCTCCTCATCCTTCTATAAATACTTCAGTAGAAGATGAGTGAGGGGTTGGTTGGTTGTTAACGAAAATTGCTGAAGCATTGTAATGTGATTGAGCTGAAGACTTCTGTTGTAAATAGTGGTTTCACTAGCTCTTGGAGCTTTTCTTGTAGCAGATAAGTTAGGTTGTGAAGAGAGATGAATTAAAACACTGGATTTGAAGACTGTAACTGGTTTGGAGCATCAATACAAGATGATTTATGGAATATTGGTCTATTCTGATGGTGATGTTATTCTCATCGTAACTTGTTGTTTTATTTCTGTTTTCATTTTGTTTCGTTTTCCACTGTAAAGAAGAGTTTAAACAGGGTTAGGACCAACTCTATATCAGTAACCTTCTCTGGCTGAGAAACCTTTATGTCAATGTTTTCTTTCAACTGTGTTATTTGAAAATGATTTAGTGCAGTTTTAAGCATAGGACTGTTGGCGTTCCCTCGTCTTATTGTTTTAGATGAATATTATTTTTGAATGTTACTTTCTGTATATGTTGTGTGAATATGAACTGAGGAAGATATGGTTAGCCCTGGTCCCAGACTTGTCTGCATGATTATCTGAACGTTTCCCTTAGAATGTGTTAAAAGTTGACTAGTTTCAAAGTACTTATCAGATCTTAAGCCATTATGTGTTATCTATGTGATTGTCTTGAAAGTAACTAAGTAAAGAAGAGCTAGGAGAGGATTCTTGGTGCACCTCGGCCCGCTAGTTTCTACTCCAAAAGTTGCCTTCAAGTTTCCCTTTGTTTTTTATATGTTTTCTATTGGAAGTGTATCAAAGGCTGGTTAGTTTCGAAGTACTTACCAGATCCTAGTTTGCTTCTATGTTTTTCTTAAGTGCCTGGTCAAAGGCTAGATAGTTTCAAAGTACTTACCAGATCCTAGGCTGCTCTTTGTTCTGCATCTGTTTATTTTCCCCTTCTTATTGTATCACTCCATTCCATAAATCAAACCTTAAAGAGATCCTTAGGCATAGATGACTTTCCCCATAGACCACTCTTGAACCTGATTTGCTTCAATTAAATCCTCTTATGACTCCATAGCCCAATGGACTGAAAACCTTCCATCATCTTTCATCTTAGCTAAAGCTTACTCTTGTTGCTTGCAACTTTTCACTTTTGAACCTATATTGCATATAGATCTTTTCGCCTTAGACAACAATTATATTCAACCATCCAAACACAAAACCAAACCCTTGAACTTCATAACTAGCCTAATATTATTACCTTAAACTTTCAAAGACAAATCCATCTTTGTACATATTGGAGAGATCCCTCTCCGGATTCAGGAGGGCTAGATCCTAGAATCCCAAAGTTGGTTGAAATGATGTTAACTCTGTGATCAGACTTTTGCCAATCTTGCTTATTATAGAGACCTAACGAAGGGATAAGCTGAGGTTAGTTTTGGCAAAAGTGGAAGGGGAAAAAGAATACTTGCAGCGGTGATACATGCTTGGAAATCGGCGAGGATTTCTAGATATTGAAATGGGAACAATGCTGAAGTTTTGGATAGAGGAAAGGCATGAGGCTCAAGAGTCTTCAAGAGCCAACAATTTTTATTAATAAAATTTTTTCCTTGAAGGCTCAAAAAGTCTTAGCCACCTTTTGATATAACAAATTTTATAGGTGGCTAACAGTGGCTCCACTTGGGGATGATGCCTTCTTGAAGGCATCAAGAACTTCAGACTTGCATTCTCTGTGAGGCTGACCCATGCCACATCCATTATGTTCTCTAGGAGGCTGACCTATGCCTGATCCATTGGGCTGTCCTTCCTTTGGTGAGATGACCTTCTTTGAAAACATATTAGCAACCATAAAAATAACGGATCTTTATCAATACAAGCTTCTACCTACCCAATCCTACTGATCTAACATTTTTTCTTCATTAGAATGCACTTGGATTGGCAAACTCTTTTACAACATTTTATTCTTTTGAAAGCAGGAAATCTAATCTATTTCTACTCCTATTTTTCCCTAACTCGCATTAAACAGCTTGAGTTCGTGATGCTTCTTACCTATTCTATCTATTGGGATTGAACTGGTCTTAATGTATTTTTACGTATTCAAATTCTAAAACATATATTTAAAAACAATAAGTCAAGATTAAGCTATATGAATTGCTGTGATCTATGGCATAAGAACAAAATGCACATAGACATTATTTTTCACACACTTTAAAACAAAAAATGGAAGGCTTGAGATCGGAAATTTGAAAGCACTTCCTTCATTTTTTTAACAGCTCTGTTTTGACTTTTGTTTGAGTTGTTCCTCCTTTGTTCTTTGGTTCAGATTTTGAGTTAATTAGAACCAGATTTACATGTTTTTTGACTCAGAAAATGAAACATATTTGAGTCATCTCTTTTTGGAAACTTAGGTTCAGATTTTGATCATGTTTGAACCTTTAATTTCTATCCTAAACTATCTACTGATAAGCCAAGATTAAACAGTTTGGCAAATCGATTTCACTATCCTATCAGCAGAAAATTTAAAGCTAATTAGTCAAGATTAGACAGTTTGACTAACTAGAAGTGTGTTATTCAGGAGTGGCATTTGAGCTTGCACACTTTCAGATTTGTTTCTCTTTTTTGGTATGGGGCTATACCTTTCTTGTTTTCACAATCTGCCCTCTTTTATTTCTTTCACTGTTTTTGTATTTTTTGATTTTTATAACTTTTGAATGCAATGGTGGGTGAATTATTTATAATGAATGAAAAAAAAAGACAAAAGGCTTTCGGAGCATAACATGGATCAAGAGAAGTAATTCTTAAGCATCCTGCCATTGACAGGGCCCCCAAACAATTTTTCTCCATTCAACTCCTGCAAGAAAAATGCATTGTTACCAGCAACTGAATGAATAGAGTAAGGGCCAAGCCATAAGTTGTCAAATTTTCCATGCTTGCCCTTCTCTTCCCTCCTTGAGTCCCACTTTAAAACTTGGTCCCCAATTTTGAAATTGTTGGCCTTTGTTCTTATGTCAAAAATATTTTTAATGCTGATCTGTTTCTGCAATGATTTGTTATAAACTTCCTCTCTGGTTTGCTGAAGATGGGTGGTTTGATTTATTCTTCTGATCATGTCATTATCTTCAGTTTGCAACTCTTGAATTAACTTCATTACTGGTACACCAAGGCTGTTTGGAAAAATTTCATCAGTACCATACACCAGCTGAAAAGGTGACATGCCAATGGATTTGTTCAAAGTTTATCTGTCAGCCCACAATGCATGAACTAGCTTTGTGTGCCAAGAATTTTTGTTGTCTTCCAACAGTTTCTTGATTATGTTCACTAAACTTTTGTTTGAGGATTCTGCAAGTCCATTACCTTGAGGGTAATAGGCCATGGAATGCCCCAATGTTATCTGATATCTGTGACAGAAATCAACCATCTTGTTTGATCCAAATGCTGCTGCATTATCAGTGATAATCTTGGTAGGACAGCCAAATCTAGAGAGAATGTTAGTCTCCATAAATTTTATGATAACTGAATCATTGGCCTACCTACAAGGTATGGCTTCTATCCACTTAGTGAAATAGTCTGTGGCAGTGAGAATCCATCTATGCTGGGCAGAAGATGGGGGATGGATTTCTCCTATGAATTCAAGTCCCCACTGTTGAAATGGGGCTTCAACAGTGATTGGATGCAGAGGCAGGGGTAGCAGTTTTCTTTTGCCTTCAAAAAGTTGACATTTATGACAAGCTAGGATCATCTTGTGCACATCATGAAAAAGAGTAGGCCAATAGAAACCATCCCTCAAAATTTTGTTGGCTGTTGTCTTCCAGTACAAATGACCTCCACACTCTCCTTCATGGAACTGGTATTTAACCTTCTCTGCATCAGACTCAGGCAAACATTTAAGCAATACACCACTTGCATTTTTCCAATAAAGACATCTATTAATAATGCAATAGTTTACAACTTTCAATTTGAGGAATCTTGCCTTTGTTTTTGTCAAACCAGGAGGTGTATTCAATTTAAGCAAAACATAAATAATATCAGCATACCAAGGAGAATTCATAAAATGATTTTCAACAATAGGAGTTGAGAATCCTTCTTGGTCATCCAAAGCATCAATCTATTAATATCAAGAACTTCAAAATTTGATTCATCCATTAATCTAGCTAGACCTTGGCCTTTGATGAGTTTAGTGGGTTTTATCTCTAAATCATATTCAAGGATAACAACAATCCACTTACCTCTCTTACCATCTGGGTCCTGTGTTAGAATGTCTTTAACAACTGAGTTTGGGACAAAGGCAATAATGTGTGAGTGAAGGATGTATACTCTGAATTATTTCAATGCTTTGACCAAAGAAAAAGCTTGTTTTTCCATAATTTTATACTTCAAAGGGGCATCCGTCAATGCCTTACTAAAGAATGCAATAGGCTACAAAAGGACAACGACTATGGTATGTTCGATGCAAATGAAAAAATATAAAAATCTTTTGAAAAATCGGTGATCTAGGTGGATATCGGTGGCCACCCACCTATTCCATTTGGACCAGCACCATCAATTCTTGCAGCTTTTCACATTCAGCACAACTTACTATTTTTAGCGGGTTTTCGGGTCCTCCACTCTCGGAGCCGTTTTGGGGGCTTAATGATCCAGGTGGATATTGGTGGCCACCCACCTATTCCATTTGAACCCCCATCATCAGTTCTTTCAGTTTTGAAGTTGCAACAAAACTTACTATTTTTAGCAGTTTTTCGGGTCCTGAACTTCCGGAGCCGTTTTGAGGCCCTAAACGACGTTTTTTGGGCATCGTTTTACTTCATCCCGAACGTTGTGGTCCTCGGATAGAGCTTTCTAATGATGTATCATGTGCATCAAACGGAGATCGGATGCCAAAGTTACGCCCCCGGGAAGTTGAACCACCAATTTACCCAAACGGGCGCCCATAGTTTTGGCGCCTCATCTCCTATGGTTAGGTTTTTGGACGTTTCGGATTCTACATTGTTTCTCAACAATAAATAGGCCCTCGAGCCTCATTGTAACACAGTTCAGAGGTCTGTAGCCATCACATCTCTTCTCAGAGATTCGCTACCAGCACCCTAGCTATTTTATTTCCATTATGCCTGTAAGCATATTTCTTTTATTTGATATTAATGAAATGAAGCATTATTTCCGCTGCATCTCTATGTTCATGGTTATTTTTGTATTCTGTTGCGTTCCTGCATAAAATCCGGATCAGTGGTATCAGAGCGGGTCTGCTCTTTCTTTGTTTTTCTTTGCATGTCCCCAACGTGGTCAGGGTATAAGGAGTTAGGGCTCGATCTGGTTGAACCCTTGCAAGATCAGCCTCGCAAACCCCGACGACCTCCCATGGCGGAAGAAAAGAAAGACGAGGGAGCAGGAGATCCTATCAAAATACTGCTCGAGGAGGCTCTCGAGAAACAAAGGAACGTGATGATGGATAACTTTACTCAAATCCTTCAACGACTGCCCACATATGGCGCATCTGCATCCAACAGCCACTCTGGAGGCGCCACTCCCTTCAAGGTACAGGTAAACTTTGACATTCCTATATTTGAAGGAAAAATAGATGCAGACGCTGTAGACAGATGGTTAAATTTGTTGAAAGGGTATTTCTCGGTCCATGACTTCTCTGACCGAGAAAAGATTATTTTTGCACTCCTCAAAGCCGCCCCCCATGTCAAAGACTGGTGGGAAACCTACCATGAGCAAGAGGGCGAAGGGGAACCCTCTCTGTTCTTGACCACACCCACTTGGAATTCGTTCCGAGACGGCATCAAGGAACAATATTACCCCGTGGGGAGCTATGAGGACAAATACATCCAATGGACCACGTTGCAGCAACAAAAGGATCAAGATGTGCACGAACTGACGAATCTGTTCCATACCCTGCGCACAAAGTTGGGTATTAAAGATTCAGAGAGACATTTGGTGCTCAAGTACCGCAGCTGTCTGCACAAACACATTCGAGATGGGTTCCTCGACATTACATCCAAAGCAGCCTATGTTTTTTGCTATGCCGCCAGATGCGGCAGAAATTTAAGCCGAAGAAGCGAGACTTTGGATCTGCAAATCTGAAAGATGCCCCCGAACTGAAGAACAAGGGGCAAGGCCAAAGAAATGTGACTCAGAACAACTCCACAAATCCAAAGAAGGACACAGGGAAGTGGTGTGACTTTCATAACAACCCCACTCACAGCACAAACGAGTGTCGGGCCAAACAGTCTTTGGTGGCGAACTAAAGGCACCCGAATCAGATGCATTTTTTTATCCTGAGTTAGAACCAGACAAAGGCAATGACAAAGGGAAGCAGATCATTGATGTGGATCCTAGTGCCATTTTTGCCACCACCAAGATCCAGAAGGAGGGTCCAGAGGATCCAGAGGATGGGGAGCGCCTCTTCCAATCGCAGATGTGGGTAAAGGGTTCTCCGCTGCAATTTCTCGTCGATAGGAAGCCACAGAACCTCATCTCGGCGGAAGGTGCGTGAAGCGAAATCCGACTGTCGACCATAGCACACCTACGGCCGTATACCATCGTGCTCCACCCACGGAGAGATCTCGCATTCGCGGCAGTCTTTGCCTTCGTCTGATATCAAGCCATTCACGGATGAGGTATTGTGTGATGTTGCTCCTCTTGATGCTTGGGCGATGTAGTATTGGGCCAACCATACTTATGGAGCGACATCTTTGTGTATGAGTCTAGGCCTCATCTTGGTATTATTACTTTGGGGAAATAGCATGCAAGATGCGGTAGTACCACCTCTGTCATCTCTTTGACTACGCAAAAACAACGCGGTAAGATCATTTCCCAAACCAAGAAATTCATTTTCCTTACGACTCACTCATAGGGAAAGAAGAATATTGTGGCCACAACCTTGAAACAGGGCTCCCTTGCACGGCTGCAGCAGATGGACAAATACGATGACAATTTCTCCTCGCTCATAGAGGTTCCTCTACACTGTTAGGACAAGCACTCCATTGATCTGACTCCCAACGCACCACCGCCTGATGTTGCCATACATCCTGCAACTCAACATACAGAATGCAAACATGCATTGTCTAAGGCTGATAAACAAACCAAATTTACTAAATGCATCCAGCATACTCAGTTCAACAGAATTTGCCTCATCTCATGGAGGATCTCAACGCAATGGGGACCATTGCTTCCTAAGGAGGGAGGAATGATCCAGGTGGATATCGGTGGCCACCCACCTATTCCATTTGGACCAGCACCATCAATTCTTGCATCTTTTCACATTCAGCACAACTTACTATTTTTAGCAGGTTTTCGGGTCCTCCACTCTCGGAGCCGTTTTGGGGGCTTAATGATCTAGGTGGATATTGGTGGCCACCCACCTATTCCATTTGAACCCCCATCTTCAGTTCTTTCAATTTTCAAGTTGCAACAAAACTTACTATTTTTAGCAGTTTTCGAGTCCTGAACTTCCGGAGCCGTTTTGAGGCCCTAAACGACGTTTTTTGGGTATCGTTTGTCCAACGAATTTCATGGAATGAAATTCGTCCCGAAAGTTGTAGTCCTCGGATAGAGCTTTCTAATGATGTATCATATGCGTCAAACGGAGATAGTATGCCAAAGTTATGCCCCCGGGAAGTTGAACCACCAATTTACCCAAATGGGCGCCCACAGTTTTGGCGCCTCATCTCCTATGGTTAGGTTTTTGGACGTTTCGGATTCTACATTGTTTCTCAACAATAAATAGGCCCTCGAGCCTCATTGTAACACAGTTCAGAGGTCTGTAGCCACCACATCTCTTCTCATAGATTCGCTACCAGCACCCTAGCTATTTTATTTTCATTATGTCTGTAAGCATCTTTCTGTTATTTGATATTAATGAAATGAAGTGTTATTTCCGCTGCATCTCTGTATTTATGGTTATGTGTTTATTCTGTTGCGTTCATAAATCCGGATCAATCGGGACTTATAATAACCGGTATTTGACCGGTGTTTTGGTTAACGATTATTTCACCAGCTCAAAAGACTTCTTTGCTTCCAAGGTCCATTTACCCTTTGCTCCTTCTTCAACATGTTTTTGATATTCCTAAGGAGCTCGGCCAAGTTGGGAATGAACCTTCTCAAAAGTTAATCTTCCCAATGAAATATTGCAACTCCTTGATGTTCAGAGGATGAGAGATTTGCAATATGGCCTCAATCCTCTTTGGATATATCTTAATACCCTCTTCTGAAATGATGTGCCCAAGAAGTTTACCTTCTTGGAGACCGAATAGTGTCTTCTTAGGGTTTAAATATATCCCAAACTTCCTGCATTTCTCGAAAAAATTTCTCAAATGTTCTAAGTGCTCTTCATCTGTTTTTGAAAACACAGTGACATCATCAAGGTATATAATGATGAAGTAGTCCAATTCTTCTGAGAATGCTATGTCCATGGCTCTTTGAAAAGTTGCTCCAACATTCATTAGACCAAAAGGCATTTTCACATACATGAAAGTGCCCCATGGTGTAGTAAAGGTTGTCTTTAATTGATCAGCAGGGTGAACTAAGATCTGATTGTACCTTGAATAGCCATCCAGCAAAGAAATTCTTCTAGACCCTACCACCCTTTGTAAAATATGATCCATCTTAGGTAAAGGGTAGTTGTCTTTCAATGAAGCTTTGTTTAAGTCTCTAAAGTCTATACAAAGCCTGATTTCTCCAGTTTTCTTCCTAACCGACACCAGATTAGACACCCACTCATAATATCTAATAGCGACAATAATACCAACATAAAACATTTTCATGATCTCCTTCTGAACCAAAGGCAACTGAACAGATTTTATTCTGTGCAGTTTCTGTTTGAATGGTTTTTGGTTTTCTTTGAGGGGAATTTTGTGTTGTATTATTTCAGTGTCATAGGATTTAAGATCTTCGTAACTCCATGAAAAAATATCAGAAAATTCTTTAAACAACTCTATGTATTTAAGTTTAATGTGAGTTGGTAAAGTTTTAGACAGTTTAGTCATCATAGGTTTTTCCTCACTGCCTAGATTTCACCCTTCCACTTCAGTCCCTACAGGGTCCAGTTTTGGTTTATTTGCCACATCGTTAAAATCGAACAACTCTTCTAAAGGGGCCATACCCTTAGGAAAACTTTCATCTTTAGAGTGCAGAGTTTCTAACTCCTCTATTTCTAACTCTGCATTCATTTATGTTTCGCTTTCAAGTTTTCTAGATAACAGGTTTATATTAGCAAGTTCAGGAGACGGTTCTTCTTCATCAAGAAAATTTTCTTCCTTGCAATCTGTTTCATAGTTTGAGTCTGAACTGTTTAGTTCGAATTCATTTCTGAATTGCATGAAGTTTTCTATTTGTTTTTCATTGTCAAACACCTGAAAATACTTCTGATTATCAGGAACAACTGGTCTAAATTTTATCTGAGTTGTGCAATCTTTGGTGTTATATGGCGTTAAGCATGTTCTAGCTGCAAAGGCTAAATTGTGGGCCGCAATATTTCTTTTTCTTGGGACAAAAAACAGTTTGGATTCTTCGAATGTTTTCAAAAGGTCCATGACATCATTTCGGTAGGCTCTAAGTCTGGGATGATTTGCGTTATACTCCCCATTGACTTGCCTAATGACTAACTCTGAATCCCCATACACATTGATTCTTCTGGCTCCTAACTTTTTCAATAGGTGTAAGCCTAAGAGAAGGGATTCATATTCTGCTATGTTATTGGAACACTGAAAGTTTAATTTGCAGGAAATGCTTTCTATGTGGTTGTTTTCAGTGTTAGTAATCCAAACACCTGCACCATCATTGTTCTTAGTGCAGGATCCATCGAAATACATACTCCATAGAGGACATTTCTTAGTTTCATCCTGGTTACTGTCCTCTTCAACTAACGTGCTCAAAGGTTGTTGTGGAAACTCCGCACTTAGTTGTATTTGTTTTGATTTCCCAGGACCTTCATTTGTTTGAAGGTTGTTTTCTTGATTGTGAATGTTTAAGAGCAAAGGACATCTGTCTTGTAGCTCAAGACCTTCCTTTAGTTTGCTAGATTTTACAGGTTCAGCAAACTGTTTAGACACACCTACATTGTGTTCCTCTTCCTCCCTGTTGGCCATTAATCCTGATAAAGTGACTTGTTCACCAAGTGTTTCATCATTAAACATAATAAAAGAATCAAGGCCTGTATTTACAGAATACAGGGGAGAGTTTTGTGGTTTGTCTTGACTTGTAACTGTGAACTTCATATGGGACTCCCTGTAAAGTCTTCTAGTTTGATTAAAAACAGGGATAGTCGCATAGGTCATGTCCATTTTCATAGTCCCTTGTAACTTGGCCCCCCAAGATCTTGATAATAACATTCCATACTTTGGGGGCACATCGGCCACAACAATACCCATGACTAAACATTTTGCTGGAATTTGGGCTAAGTTAACACAGAGGTCTTTGATTAATCCTAAACATCTTACTCTGCTGGAATCAAAGGAGTAAAGGTCTTTGTAAGGTCTGGTGATTTCTAAACCCAGGCTCTCCATTACAGCTTTTGGCATTAAATTATGAGAAGCCCCGGAATCATGCATAGCGTTGTGCAAAATTTTGTCATGAACGTTTAAACTTACATAAAAGGGAGGAACAGGTCCCTCTTGATATCTACCTTCAATCTTAGGACCAAAAATCAGCTCTGGTTGGTCATCATTAAGATTGACTGTGTCCTCATTTTCTTCAATGTTTAAAGCCTTCAAAATTTGGGTTCTATATACATGTTGGGTAGCTAACTCAGTCAAGGGAATAGAGATTTTGATCTTTGAAATTTCCGGCTCCAGGCTGAAAGGAATTTGACTCTTTAAAGTGTTGGTTTCAGCCTTATTAGCTATCATTCTATCAACAATATCAGCTTGCTGATTTGTTTTATTTACACTTGACAAAATTGTTTTCACAGGAGTACTAGCTGAAGTGTTAGTACTACTAATGTCTGCACTCTGTTTTTCATTGTTTTGAGTGCCTTTCTCTTTTCCGTTATCAGAATTTACAGCCACTATTTTATCCTTTTGTTTGACAACTCTAGGCTTGGTTGTAGTGCTGTTTTGTGAAGATTTGTCAGAGGTTTTGTTGTTGGGGGTTTGTTGACTGGTTTTGCTTCTGAGGTCATATTATTTTTGAGATTCTATGATGACATTTTCCATGTCTTGATAATAATTTTCATCATCATCTCTTCTGTCATCATAAGGTGTGTATAGACCTTGTTTTCTATCATAATGAATCTCAAAGTCATCATTGTCTATCCCCAGCATGTTGATATCATCCTCCTCTTCTATTTCATCTGTTTCCTCAACCTCACTTACATAGTTTTGATGAAAGGGAGGAGTGATCTGCTGATCATCTTCCCTAGGTCTGTTTGGAGGTTGGTTTCTTCTAAAATTCTGGTTTTGGTTCTGGTTTCTATTTTGAGGAGCATTTTGGTTTTGGCTTGCTTGTGCTCTCTTAATTATGCTCATTTCTTTCATCATTTCTTCCATCATTTTCTCCATCTTTGAGTTTGAAGTAGAAGGTGTGGATTCCTCTCTAAAAGACACTCTCTTTTCAGTTTTCATTCTTTCTCTCTTTTCCATTAAGTTGACCTCCACATAAAGAGCACCTTTTTTCATATTTTCAAGAGTTGCAAAATCTCTCTCTCTCAGCTGATAGGTCATGTCAGAGTCAAACCCTTGAGGAAACTTGTTTAAAGCTGAGCCCTGTGGAGGTTTTAGTTCTAGGGAAAGTGCATTATACACACTATTGAATCTAGTGCAATAAGCTTGCACACTTTCCCCAGTGTTTCTATGGAGGTTCTTGTAATCAGAAAGGACTTGGAGAGGATTCTTATTTACTTCCCATTTGTTTAAGAATGTTTGATGGAAGGCTTGGAGATCATTAATACTATGGGGGGTTAAACCTTTAAACCATTTTCTTACTTCTCCCCCTAAGCTCTGAGAAAATAATCTAAGCTTGACAGAATCATCATCAATTTCATTTCTGTCAAAGTAGTCATTCATCTTATCCACATGTTGTGATGCAGTTGTAGTATTGCTAGAATCATATAATGGAATTTTGGACTGATAGTCCTGTGGAAGATTGACTAATGGTGCAGGAAGGACTAAGGGAGCATACCATGTTGCCATGATATGTGGTGGGGGTGGATTTACAAGAGGTGGATTAACAAGAGGGAAAGTGGGCTGAAGTAGAGTGGTTTGAACAGTGGATGTAGGGTGAGCAGAAGTGGATGGACCAGGAATATATTGCTGAGCTGATCTTGGATGAGAGACACCTAAATTGTGAAGGAAATGCAAATCAGGAGGTGTTGTTTCTCTACTACCAGGATATTCACTTGTTTCAGGAGATGAAAGTGAAGACTCAGAATCTAACTGATCTAAATCACCAAGAGACCTAGTTCTAAAGGGATTTACTAAGTCAACTTGTGATTGTTGTAGAGCTGAAAGATTTTCAGGAACTGAATTAGCTCTCAAGGGTGATCTGAAAATAGTTGATAATTTAATCCTAGGAGACTTCCTAAGGATACTTTCTGGGTTATCAACTATTTCAGGTGGATCAGGGTCAGGATAGGCTCTAGTGTGAATCTTTCTAGGAGCCACTATGCTGTGTTTTTCAGACCCAAATAAACAAGAAAATTTCAACCAGGTATGACAATCTTTGAGAGGTTAACTAATCTGTTTACACAAATTTTAATCCTACAGTCCTCTAACTGAGTTTGAAAGATATTATAATAGTAAGGTTTCTTCCCAGTGGATTCTTAAGGTCTGTTAAGGATTGTGGAGTCGCCAAGTGGAATTTTTTAGCTCTTTTCAGAGGTAAAAGGTTTTATGGTCCACCACCATGTTTATTGGATACCAATCTGAAATATTTATAGGTTTTCTGAGTTCCTTTTCAATTGTGTGGTTTCTAAGAATATCCTAACTTTGTTCAAAACTTTGCTACAGTTAAAAGACAAAGACAGTCTACTCTTATGGCTAAGCCAGCTGATTTTTCAAGGTTAGATAAAGACTTATGGGAATCCTAGGGTTTACCTAGTTTGTCACTGATTCAAACAAGTTTCATCATGATTACCATTATTTGGTAGTGCTTGAAAAGGATGCTTCTTACTCTCAAAGTTTTATAAAGATGAAAATATTTTGGGTTTCTTCCCCAGCGGAGTCGCCAGAAATGTTAGGTGCTGGTGGCTCAGCTAGCAAACAGAAGAATTGTCATAAAACCAGGGGTTATCTAGAGTTTTAATGTGTTTTTTGAACTTTTATTAACTCATAAAGATGTTTCTCCCCAGTGGAGTCGCCATAAATGTTAGGAATCTATAATTTTAGCAGATTGGTGAGACTAAAACTGTAGAAGCAACATTATTTCAACCAACTTTGGGATTCTAGGATCTAGCCCTCCTGAATCCGGAGAGGGATCTCTCCAATAAGTGCAAAGATGGATTTGTCTTTGAAATTTGGGGTAATGATATTAGGCTAGTTATGAAGGCCAAGGGTTTTGTTTGTTTTTTGGATGGTTGAGCATGAATATTACTTGAGGGGAAAGTTCTAAATGCAAAACAGTTTCAAAAGTGAGAAGTTGCAAGTGAATAGAACAACTTAGGCTAAAAAGATAGATATAACGCTGGTTTTTAGTCCATTGGGCTATGGAGTCATAACAGGGCTTTAATTGAGCAACAACATCAAGAGTGATCCAAGGGGCAAGTCATCTACATCACAAGATTATTGAGATTTAAAATGATGGAATGGGAACAATAAAGTGTTGGAGGGGTGGAAACTGATAATAATTTCACAAGGGATTTATAGTCAGTCCAAACAAGAAAATCCTCTTAAGTAACTGTTTAAAACCAACCAAGTGCAAGGCTAACCATTGACTTCTTGGGCAAGTTTGTATTAAAGCAGCTTAATTGACAAACAATCCAGTAATCCACATAATTACCTTCAGAAAGTATGAAAACATATAAGAGAAGACAGAGTGTAAACTTAAGATCAGATAAAGTACTTTTAAACCTAGTCTGCTTTCAGTCAACACCAAGGGAAACTTTCAGAATCTGCTTTTGGAGAATAGAAGCTAGAAACAGGGCAAACCATCACTTTTCTAGTCTAAATTTAATAAGAAAATAAGGAAAATAACTTTCAAGAACAATGTTTAAAGCAAACAGTAGGACGAGGGAACTCCAACATTCCTAACTGCTTAAACTGTATTAAATCATTCTTAAATAAACAAATTGGAGGAAAACATTGAGATAAAGATTTTCAGTCAGAGAAGGTTACTGATATACAGTAGGTCCTAACTCTATAAATGTTGTTCTTTATCAGAGAATAGTGAACAATATGACATACATAGAAGGAAAAACAATAACAAAGAAAGGGGCACTTCACTAGTGATATAGACCAGGATCCCAAGAAACAACTTGTTTATTGATGTCAACCAGTTACAGTACTCAAGTCCAATGTTTCAGTTTAGAAATCATCTTCACTATCCAGCCTAACTAATCTATCACAAGCAGAGCTCCAAGGGCCAGTGAACACTATTTACAATCAGAAGTTTAAGCTCAAATATATTTCAAAGTTCTACAACCAACCCCTTACTCATCTTTTGCAGAGGTATATATAGAAGAATGAGGAGGTGAGATCTGATAAAAGATCTCCAATTACAATTAATACAGATTTAATGGCTTCTTGGCCTTTGAGGGGCTCAATGAAGAAACTTACATGGGTGCACTCTGTATTAAATGTTTTACATAAATTTTAAGCTTGGTGGGAGCTTTTGTTGACCTTTGAGGCTCTGTGTGGCGTCGAAGTAACTCTGCAGATGTTTGTCATTAATTTCCTTGGCAGAGTTTCCTCTTTGGCTACGTTTTGAGACAAATATCTGATCCTGATCAATAAATTCGGCCTCTGATTGAATACTTTGAGGCACGGGTGGCGTTGTGGTAGCTAGAGGGATCAATTTGCCTCAATTTGTGGCGGTGGAGGGTTTCCTGTCGATAAAACACTTCAGATTTTCTTTAAACTATGTTTTAAATCGGGGATTAGGCTTTTGATAAACATTCTTAGCCATGATCCCCACAGAATCTGTCTTTAATCCTCTATTCTGATAAATTTTGGTCTTCGTCACTGATACTCTCTGACTGTGCCCGATTCATGGTTTTTGCTGATGTACAGCGTTGCGCAGGGGCGATATGGCATCAATGCCTGAAAAAACACTGATGAAACGTGTTTTTAACACCTTGTGATGATTTTCTTTGGTGAATCGAAGGTAGGAAGATCGTCATCCTTTGCCTTCGCATTTTCTTCAAAAATGGCGAGAAAACCATTTAAACCCTGCAAAATACAAACAAATATTAAAAAATCATGCATATATAGGTTTATTGTTGCGGAGGACACGTGGAGGAAGCGTGGCCATTGGATGGCATCATCCAACGATCGGGATTGATCGGGAGAAGGCGTAGTGAAGGCGGAAGAAATTTTTAAATCAGAGTCGTCGATCACACAGAGATCGACGGTTGGGAGCGGAAATAGGAAGTCAAAGCAGAAAACATTGATAGGGCAATGGAATATGGACCTACAATCTACAGATCAGATTGACGGCAGAGATTTATTGAATGCCGCGTCGTAGCCCGGTTAACTGTTAGGCATCTTCGGTGAGCAATAGCCGTTGGATGGCCTGCCCCAGATCATACGATGTGCATCGATATCACGCAGGGTCCACGTTCGAAAGTTAACGCGCGATGGACAGTTGTTTTATGAACAATGCCCAAGACATGTGTCAACCGATGAGTGGAATTGCTGGCAATCAGGAGAAAACTACCTTCGCCCAAAGGCGGTGCGATGAATACCGTGCAGTTTTTGGAAAGGTGAGTGGAATGTGGGGACCACCGGGAGATGGACTCTGCACCGTCTGATCTTCAGATCAGATCGACGACGCGGAATTGTTCAAAATTTGAACCGGTGGAAAAATAATAAAATAATAAAACCTATGATTTTTAATACATAACCAAGGTTTTAACTTTAGCTGGGAATTATTGTATTTGAAGTGGATAGGCGCCCGATTGCGGGGCCATGAGCGCATGGGAAATGATGTGGTCGAGGGTCAATGGAAAAAAGGGCTAGGACCCATATATGCCCAAAATATGGGTTTTTATAATTTTTCAATGATTTTCAAAGGGTTAGAGAGTTTCCAATAAGGCGAAAAAAGGATTTTTAAACCTTGTCATGGGGTTTTGATGAAGGGGAAAGGGAAAAATTATGAAAATGAGGAATTTTTCATGGGAGATGAAAGGGTTAAAGTGAGGCTAGTTTTGGAAGAAGGGAAGGGGGAAAAAGGTGCTTGTAGCAGTATTTTGGCTTGGAAATCAGCAGGATTTCTAAGTGTAGAATGGGAACAGTAGTGAAGTTTGGATAGAGGAAAGGCATGAGGCCTTCAAGAGTCTTCAAGAGCCAACAATTTTTAGTAATTAAATTTGTTCCTTGAAGGCTCAAAAATTCTTAGCCACCTTTTGATATAACAAAGTTTATAGGTGGCTAACATGTTTTTTAGTCAAACAAAATTTCATAATTATTTCAAGTCTCCGAACTCGGTGAAACCCCTCATTGATTGTCAATCCCCATTCACTTCAATGTTTACCTCCCAACCAAGTGCCCCTAAATCAAGAGGCTTCATATTGTCTTCCATTTCACATCACTTCCTTACACTCAAGTTTGGAAAGGTTTTGTGCACCCAATTCACAGGTTACAATGCTTCTATGGTAAACAATTATCCATGGTTCTCCTCTTGTTCCCTTTGCATTATTCTTTAATCTTCAATTTCTCTCTATTATTCCCAAAATTTCTTCTATTCCCCCTTCCTTATTCCTCAAGTTTGTTCCTTGATTAATTAATTTAGTTCAATAGAAAATTTTCCCAATCCCCTCACAACTTTACCTCAATGAAGTTTCTCTCCTAGATGTCGAGCTTCATATAGATTTCCCCCTTCAATTTCAACAATACATACATTTGAAAGAATATTTACAGCATGCTAAAGTGTTTCATGATACACATAATAATTATTAAATATTAATAATCTTAATTATATTTACAAAATGAATGGTTTAAAAAATATACCTTATAGCCTTTCTAATAGAAAAAGTTTGGAAATTACCCAAAAAGAAAATCAGCACACACCATATGATAGAAACCAACATGCACCTTAGAAGAAAACACTAAATTTTTTATATATTTTTTAACTTCGAATTAAATAATATATATCATGGCTATATAATATTAAATGCTTTGCTGCTTGTGTCACTATAGAATTCATAATATATAACAATTCTGACTTTCTTCCACTATATAAAGACATGTTTGGCTACTTTAAAAGAAATTTAAAAGCAACTCATATCATTAGGAGACACCACTTTGTGATGGCTACATTAATTTCATTTTAAATAAATAGCGGGAAGTGAACGATTTCCCAATTTTCCTTTAAAAAAGGAGTTGGTGGGACGATTTGAACTTTGGTGGAGAAGAATTCAATATTTTGAATTGTAATTGGCACCAAATTTCCTCCAAAAGTTTTACACCCCTCTGATATCTGTAGTCTCCTTCACACAACTACCTTCTTCATTCATTCAATTGCTCGCAGCCTTCTATCACCAATGGAAAAAATCTCCAGGCTTACCCACAACAGGTCTCACAAGATGCTATGGGAAATGGGAAAAATCACTGCCAAATCACTTGCGAAGGCTTATCAATGGCAGATACAAGAGGAAGGCATATTTTCTTACCCTCAACCAAAGAAACAAGAGAACCCACCAAAATGGCATCGAACCCCTCATGAACAGGTGCCCTTATTCTCCCCCAGATAGCACGAAGAAGCTATTGAATGAGAATACCCATCTGGAGAACGAAACTCCTGATTCACCATCACTCTTCTTAGATATCAATATCATGGTGGCATTGCCCTTGAATCCTCCTTCATGTTTGTCGTCTAACATTTCCAAAGCTATTTCATAAATTTTTCATTTTGAAACCCTTAATAGTGCAAAACTAAAAATGAGATGTATGTAAGAGTTTCTCGCTCGAGAGAATCGTGGTGTTTGTTCGGAGAGTACCCTTTTCATCATAGAAATAGTGGACCCTGTAAAATGGTGGGGTTTGTTCAGAGAGTACCCTTTTCATCATAGAATTAGTGAAACCTGTAAAATGGTGTGGTCTGTTCGGAGAGTACCCCTTTCATCATGGAAATAGTGGACCCTGTAAAATGTTTCAACACGAATATTTTGGACACTTACTTTTTTATTATTGCTGGAATGGGTTTTTAACAAGTTTGCATCGATGTGCAAACACTTTCTCCAAGTATGTAGTTGAAATTATTGCAAGCCTCAAATATCAGTAGCTATCAAAGAATGTTTCCATTTTTCACTAAAATGCCGAAGGATCTTGACAGTAAGAAATGGATTTAAATTTCACATTCAAATTATTTTCCATTTTTAGATATTTAGTTCAGATATTGCTAGCCACTTATGTTGTTTCCCGGTTCTACTCATTTCTCTTGTGCGACAACTTGTGAAACCCGCTGCGAGTAAGATGGGTAGAGATGGAGGAGTTTCCTGGTTCTTCTAATTTCTCTTGTGTGGTTCTGTTGATTTCTCTTGTGCTCCAACTTGTGAAACTCCCTCTTTACTAGGTAGATGAGTTCCCTTTTCCTATGCAATGGTGAACCCAAAAAAAATTTGTTACTACAATTTCTCCCATTTCTATTATTCCCTTCGTGCTACGATGCGCCCTCCCTCCATCTCTGCACAATGGCGTGTGACTTATACCATTCTTATGCAATGCAACCTAATCCCTCTCTCTATGCCATAGAGCCACATCAAATAACAATGTGTATTGTTGTAACGCATCCTTCCTCGACTATCCCAATATCTTTCTCTCTCTCTGTCGATATGCATTTCTCATTGATATGTGGGGATCCAATGTAGTTTTCGCCATCGCCATGAAGATGATCAAAGAGGGTTCCATTTGGGAAAAACACGTATACAAGCAGCAGCTCTGGACTGTCTATAGGGGTGCAACCATAAAGTCGAATGACGGCTCGAGCCTCCTAGAGTTATCCTGATATAGTCTTGAGCCTCGAGTAGAGATGCACAAAATTTTCTGGCTATTCATGAAATAACATGTGCTCTCGGGGATTATGTAAAGTTACGAAATATTTTTGTTTATAATAAACATTTAGTACACTTCTTTTTTCTTTTTTTAATGCCTTGACCATCGAATTTACCGTCGACATGCTGCTTGAGACATAAACTGTTGTGGATGAAGTTCAGAAGGAGTTTTTTGCCAAGTATGGCAAGTAGTGGCCAAGTATGGCAAGCAATGGGATGGAAGAGTAGATGAAAAACACTTGGGAAAAGCCCCACTGGAAGAAATGGCTCTAAATATATAGGACTACCAACTTCCTTGCACTCCCCAAAAAATCATGTTTGAAATATGGCCTTGTTTTGAAAACATGTAAATTTTTAACCTTCACTTGTTGATACTTTTGCACTATGAATTGGATACTTGATTTATTATCCATCACTGTAACGATTGACAGAATCCCTCTAATTAGTTATCATGGAATTTAGATTTCTTTCAAAATGTAATGGAGGATTAAGGATATGCTCACCATTTTCTTTTGTCAAAGTTAAAATTAGTTTTCACCAATTTTAGTAGTCTGTTTCATTTCCCACCTTTACCTGGTTTTAAGTGTGATCCTATAATTCCAGTGCCTCCTACAATTCCGTATAGTTTGAATTGCTACCAATAACATGAGAATATTTCCCAATGCCCTGGTCTTGCATTCTTTTTTAAGACCTATATACACCATGTTGTTGGTATTGAGTTCAATTCTATGGTCACGAGCACTGATTTGAGTGAAATTTAAATGGATAGACCGTGATTATATAAAATTTGTAAGAAATAGGTATAACATCCCAAGAAAACTTTCTATTTTCAGTGTTCAAATTCATCTTTGTCCAAGCCAACCTTCTTTTTTCAGTGTTCAACTTCATCTTTGTCCAAGCCAACCTTCCCTTTTCAGTTTTCAATTTTATCTTTGTCCATTGTAGCGGATGGTTTTGTTTTCCATAGTAAAGACATATCCAATCATCGACACAACTATGAGTTAAACTATAATGCTAGTATTTGGTTTTATTTCTTACGAATTAAACACTTTCGTTCACCAACACCATTATGAGGGAAAACATAATTGTAGAGGTTGGTTTCATTTACCGCAAATCAATCCCTTTTGGGTTTCCAAAGAGTGAAAGTGAAAATGGATAAACTGCAATGATGTAAACATCATAATATCTTTCAAACAACAATGAAAACATGAGTTCCTAACAAAATTAGAGCATCAAAGTGATATTAGGGCAGAACATCAACAAGTTTGATTGGGGTTCTTAATTACTTATAGGAGTTGAGGCCTTTCTCCAAATTCAAAAGTTGACTTACCCTTCCTTGCCCCTTCTTTTTATGAAGAATTATGAGTTAGTCTGCATTTCCAGGGACATCTGCTTCGTTCATTCGATAAGCCTCATTGAATTCACTTTCTTGGTCAAATTATGGATAGATAATTGGGCTCATATGGATCTAATTGTACTATGCAAAGAAAATGTTAAAATTAACATGGTATCAGAGCATAGGTGAGGGCAAGCCCAAGTCAGAGAGAAATTTGTCAGGTCCAAGGGAAAGCTATTAGTCAACAACATGGAAACAATTTCATCTCTCTTCACGTGCAGTAATTTCTTCTTCCATCTATGGCAGAAAGCATCTTGATCTCTGTAACTTTCGAGCATTAAAAACCTCTTTAATATTTTTGAATTAACTTCTTTATCTCTGTGTTCATTTCCTGTGTATTTATTAGTATCTGGTTTGGTTTGATAATTCCAAGGAGTAGACTTTCGTCCCCTTAAGGGTATCGTATTTTATACAAGGATTTCCTCTGTGGCTAGTAGGTTCATTGATGAACACTGCATAAGAACTAGGGCTACAGAAACAAGAAAGAGTGATATAAAAAACTCATCCATGGAAATTCAAATAACTCCCCGTGGCATAATTTTCGAGCAACACCCTTGTCTCTATGATTAATATAAATTTATGAACAGTAAGGGTTGTTAACGATCCATTCAGGTTGTTTGAAATTTTTTTCTTTATATAGTTTCAGCCCTCATTAGGACTTTATTACTAAGCATGAAAGGTTTGGGGGTATCGCATTTCACTGATAGTTTGGCTCTAAAATAAATTTCATGAACAATTGATAACGTTTCCAGAATTGTAGCATAAGCCCTCGTCTTTGTGGAATATCACTCTAATCCTTGAATTTCAGCTTATTTTCTATCTTGTGAAGTGAGGAACTATTTTTATCCTCTTGGGGCTACAAATCAATAAACAAGGATGAGTTGTGAAGATGTGAAAGTATTGAAGTTCCCTTTGGATTTTCTTGTATTTAAAACTGACATCAGTGATCCTTTTATCATGCGGACTATTTGAACGTTCCCCAAAATATTTTTTACAACTCCTTGAAGCATTTCAGTAATCTCTCGTTAGGGCAAGGGCATATGACCTATTACATATTTGTAGATAACTATTTTAATGATATGTCTGCAACCTATTTTAGATCGTGATTCTTCTGCACTTTGTTGGTCATCAATTCAGTGATCTATGACCCAACACCATTATAACGATGAATAATTCAAACAATTGATTCAGAATTATGCAATTTGAATCTAAATATTTCAAGGTATATTCATATGTATTAGTGTTTCTGAAACATTAAAAATCTGCAATATGCAAGGTACTCAAGAAAAATTTTGTGCTTAGGTTGGCTTAAATATAGTGTCGTTATTAGGAATATAACAATTTTGTCAAACGCTTCCTCTGTATGCAGCAGTATGAATAGACATAGGGCTACTTTAATATTTCTCACCTTACAAGACTTTTATCTATATTAGAGAGAAGTAGCATATAAAAGGACTTGCAAGGTTTTGGATTGATGGCAGTCTTGACCTTAATAAGAAACAAAGAGTATACCTGACAATTACATATGTTGATGTCAGAATCCCTCACAGCAAGATACCTTGTAGGCTTGAGAAGATATGTGACATAGAAATAATAGTAGTCTTATATGAGACAATGATTTGATAGTGTTTTTGTTGTGACACACATTGGAGAAGACATTTTGAGATACCTTTAAGAGTTTTAGACCTAATCCAAAGTCCAGGATTTGAAGAGAAATAACATTCAGTATTTAAAGATATTTTGAATATGTGCAACAATTTCGTCACTATTGAATATGGGCAAAAGCTTAATTAGCTGACCTTGTACATATATTGCATGTTTTTGCAATGAATCCTTGAAATTGACAATTGGCTGACAGTAGTAGAAAAAAATTGGCAAGACAATGAATCGGGAAGGTGACTGTAACTACCTTCTATCTATCTATAATATATGATGGGATGATGTATTAGATTCAACACAGTGACACACAGTGATAGTGAAGTGCCAATTATAGTTAAGGCAATGTTGATTGTACAGTAACCCTTGTCACAACAACAAACAATGGTATGTACGATATATGATCTGCAATAGTAACATCATAATTTATCACTATCATTTGATGTCTACTAAGCTTTGCAAGAAATTATTAAAGGGTGTCTTTCATTGATCCTAAAGAAATTCTGTAAGCAAAGGTTGTTGATGGTTTTAAGAACATAAAATTTATTTAAGAAATGGCAGTGGAAAAATATAATAAAACTTTGGGTTTTTTTTTTTCATTTAGCTTATTTAGAAAACAAACATGCCTACTTTTTACAGACTTTCGTCTGATCCCTAGGCCTGAAAGCAAAGAAACGTTTTGGAAAATATTCTGTTATTGGTCATTATGAAACAATGTCGTTTATTTAAAATTGAATGTCCTTTTTTTCTAGAATTCAAACTCTTGATAAGCCAGAATATATATATTTATTTCATATTCATTGAGTATATAGTCTTATAAGATCAAGTATCCTCATTGAATTTATCTCTGGAAATATCTAGGTAGCATTTATACATACCAGAACACTACTGAAATTCTTTAGGAAATATGTTCACATATTAATTCTAGCACATATATCAAAATATGCATACTACCACTGCTTATGCAATAATTTTTTCCACACATATATTTTTTCCGTAATAAATAAATTCATCTTCTATTCATGCATATAGTGTCATGCATGTAACACTACAAGAAGGGTAATTTAGTCTCACATTAGCACCACTATTTGTAAATGATTTGAAAAATATTTATTTTTTAAATAGTAGTGTAAAAGTGGCGATAATGTGGGGATAATGTGGGATACACAATTGGTGCTATATTTTCTGGTGTAAAAGTGGAGTTAGTAAAAAAATTTAAATTTGGTGTTAAAAGTATATGTGGCATTCCATGGCATATGGTGCAAACCACCAAAAACCAGTCTGACATGGATCAAGATATCAAGGGGATCGATGATTAATATATTTATGTATATGATTTTTAGTGAAGAAAAAGTGAAGTTGAAGAAGAAGAAATGCAAAGACAATAAAGATTTGGATGAAATAATTTTTCCTTAATGGAAGCCAATGCAGTAGATTCCAAGCATAGAATTTTCGTCAAATGATGTTGGATCATAATTGTAGTTTATGGAATTTTGCTCAGTATTTGAAAAATTATGTACTTCTTATCCAAAATGTGTTTTAAGTTCATATATATGGTTCAAACTGAAAATTTTTCACTGTGGATATTTTCTTTTACATTATCGTAGTTATAACTTCAACAATACCATTTTTTTGCTACAAACACACTAGTGTGACAGTATGAAGTGGAAGAAGTTTAATATTGGTTAGTTTACACCATGATTTCGGATAAAATCAGTTCCTACTTATTCCATTCTTTATTTATGAATGTTAGATATAGCCCACAACACCTTTCCATTCTTTCATAGCTATGCTTTTACACTAGTCAACAATAATTGTTATAGAAGTTATTTGATTGTTAAAATAAAAGTAATCTTTCCA
Organism: Pinus albicaulis; assembly: GCA_034641835.2. Classification (NCBI taxonomy): domain Eukaryota; kingdom Viridiplantae; phylum Streptophyta; class Pinopsida; order Pinales; family Pinaceae; genus Pinus; species Pinus albicaulis. Next base: position 113,413 of record JAXQQM020081063.1, read on the forward strand.
AGGTAGACTTCTGGAAGTATCTATAAATGAGGTCTTATATATGTACCTTACTAATAGATGACAATATATGCTATTCTTAGTGAAAGTGAAATACCAAAGCCTCTCTGATAATCAAGAAAATATGGTTTTGTAAGGTCTCTGTATTATAATGAATTTCCACTATGCTGCTTTCCACATGCTTATATTGCAGCTATGAAATTTTAGTCCCAATCGTGAGGCCTTGGACTTGATTCTATCTGAATGTGCTCCTCTTTTTATAAGGCTTTGACGCATTATTACCATTCAACATAGCAGTATATGATAAACTTTTTATTCATAAACAAATTAGCAATGATGACTCAAAAACGCCACAAAATGAATGAAAAAACCACTATTCTACGGGGATGTGTCCCTTAGGGTGGGAGGGGTAACCTCTATGTTTCACATGTTCCCAAGGTGTATTTTTATTGTAGGATACTCCAAGAAACTTTTTTCCACATATCTCTTTTGGGAAATATAGTGAAACATAGAGGGAAATGCATTTTTCCACAAGGGTTTTTATTTTTCCCATTTTTTTTGGACGATTGAAGAAACATTTCTCTACATACCTCTGTGGGAAATGTAGATGGAAAAATTTCCCTAATTTGAAGGGTGAATTTTCCAAAAGGAGGATTTTAAGCATTTTCCATATTAAAAAAAGTTCTTTTGGATGACTCTTTTGGATGTCTCTTAGAGAAAATGAGTTGCCAATTTTTATGGTCTCGCAAATTCTTCTACTTGCTTGATTGACCATCCCTATATGTGCAACCAAGACTGCGATTCCTCATTTTACTTCTCCATGTGACTCTTTATTCACATTTTGTTCACTCTTTCCAATGCCATTACAACCCTTGCCTAGTCCAATATACCATTATTTTGACACGATTCGTTGATCCACATTGTACTTTTGACTAATCAACACTCATTAAATTGTACTTTGTCAATTTTGGAATTTTGGCCATGTTATTAGAACCCCATTTTCGAGGTTCCTAGTGTATTCAATTTTCTTTATCCACGTTCTGTTCACTCTTTCAAATGCAAGTGCAACCCACACCTAATCCAATATACCATCATTTCGACATGAGTAGTCGATCCACATGGTAATTTTGACTAATCAATACTCATTAAATTGTGCTTTTTCAATTTTGGATCTTTGGCGATGTTATTAGAACCCCATTGTCCAGGTTCATAGTGTGGTTGATGTTCAAGGTGATCAAAGGTTATAAAGCTTTTTCCACTTTTAGTGGTATGTAGAAGTAATTGATTTATTTCTAGTAATAAAAGTTTTATCCAATTATATATTGTGCAAACTTTTAAAATCCAAAAAAAATCTCTATCACTTTTTGGATAATATCATTGGATCGTTTACATATATCATCAAAAAATATATTAATAAGAGAGACAAAAAAACTAGATATGGAATTCAACAACCCCCACAAAATTATTATTCGTATACTCTTGGTATTCTAGCACTTGTGGAATAAGTTGGAGAGCTTGTTTGCTAGGGTATTGAGTTCATGGTATATATGGCCAAAAGAGAAACAATCCAAATTGTTGTTGAATTGTTTGATACCTTGCAAAATGTGAGCCAAATGAGGGGCCATTATGCTGAATTTGTCGTAGACTCAATCCACAACAAGTTTTGAATCCCCCAAAATATTTAGTTTCTTGACATCTTTTTGGTTGACCACATTGACAAGAGCCTAGAGAGTTGAAAATTCAACTCTCATGTTTGTGCCCATACTTGGAGCATATTTCATATCCAAAAAATGAATTTTTTTTTCATATTTCTTTCCATAATGATTTTATTTCATTGCATTGATCTTTCATGTTGTGTCATCAATTAAAGATTCCATTCCTCCATTAGTAGGACTACCTACATACATACCTCCACTTTCAGGTTATGTTTATTTAAGTGGTTCACGCCCAATGAATTTATTCGATGCTAGTTGGGTCATATGGTAAAATTTCATCTACTTTTCATCAACCTTTAAAGAAAAAAACCGACATATCAAATGATTCATGCCCATTAATAGGAAAAACTAAACTAGCTACAATCTATTCATGGCTAGTCTGGATGATGATAAATGGACCAAGTTGGTGGATGATTTTTCTGATGGCTACATTATGTGGATGGATGCAGATCTTAGTGGTTCATCTACTGTGTTTTGACCTGGCCAAGGTTATAATACTGGCTTTGCAATAAATACATGTGCAACACAAATGAGTATGAATGTCATCCTTCCGGGAGGGCCTTATGTGCAAGCACCACTTCCACAAGTTGGACTAGTGAGAAATAATTCTGATGCTGATAAGTGGCAACGTGATTTTGGTTCGAAGAAGTGTTTGGTTCCTACTCCAGAACCTTATCTTCCCATAGTTACTACATCATAGAACCGATATGAAGTGGGAAAGGTTTTGATGAGGATCAGTTGAAACAAAGACAAATTAAATCCATCCTTAATAAATTAACACCCCAAAACTTTGAGAATGTTTTTGAATAGGTCAAAGAAGTGAAAATTGACTTTGCATCATGTATTCATGGTATAATATTAAAATATTTGGCAAAGCCTTGATGGAGCTGGCTTTTTGTGAAATGTATGCAAAATTCAATTTTCAACTTCCTGAAGGAATACTAGAATTGTATGAAGATAATGAGAAGGTTGTTTTCAAGCGAGTTCTTTTGAACAAATGTCAAAAATAATTTGAAAAATATAAAAGAGAAGAGGTGGAGGCTGAGAGAGAAGAAGATCATGGTGAAAAAATCCTTTTAGTGGAATAAATACGGGAGAAGAAGGTTGCAGCATGAAGACAAATGGTAGGAAATATAAGGTTTATTGGTGAGCTTTATAAAGAAACTATGTTGATCGAAAGAATTATGCATGCATGCATCAAGAAATTAATTGGTGAATTTCAACATCTAGAGGAGGAAAATGTTGAAGCTTTGTGCAAACTGATGAGCATTTTTGGTCATATGATTGACCATTCAAAGGCCAAGGAACATATTGATGCTTACCTTGATAAGATGACAACAATGTCCAATAACCAAGGGCTTCCCTCTAGGATGAGGTTCATGTTGAAGGATATAATTAATCCGAGGAGGAATGGATAGCAACAAAGGAAGAAATTTGAGGGCCCCAAGAAATTAGAGGAAGTGCATCGGGATGCTGTGGAAGAACTGCATGGACAGTGGGGCCGCTCTCAAGTACCAATATGGGACATTTAGGTCAGAGACTTGTGACACCACTTGATAATGGTGGGAGAGGATCTGTGATGCCACCTTACGTGGTAGGTGCACAGACAGGTTCAATTCCACATATTGGTGGGATTAAAGGGACACAACCCGATATGGGATCACATGACCGTGGATTCACTAGTCAGGATTCTTGAATTGTTGATAGGGCTTAATTTGAAAATCAATCTATGCAAAGCCCTTCAACACTTAGAGCTTCTAATGATGGCCACTTGACTCTTGATCCTAAGGGAGGTCTTGGCAAGGGAATAAGAGGGATGGCTTAGGCTCTGCCATATGTTAAGAGTTCTCTAGAAAATATTCCACCATTCGAATCCTGAGTAATAAACAAACAAGTGCAGATTCGATATCAGGTTGTAGTTCGACCGGATGCCAGTTGGTATGAGAGATGAAATTTTGACAATGACTTATGCTACATAAAAGCCTTTATTTTCAAAATCATGTGTCTAGGAAAGAATTTTTTTGGATAATGACATAAGAGAGTTTAAGAATTCGTACTCATGAGGTGATAAAGGTGGGAAGACTGCAAATGTTGAATTTCAACTGTAAAAACATTCTTCTCAAAGAACTTTGAGTTCACAACTCTTTGAGGTTCAACTTAGGAAAAAGGATGAAATGGAAATCAAAGAATATTATTGGTGCATTCCTTTACAAAGCTTCTATGCATTTTCATTATGTCTTTTAGAGAATTCGACAAGTTTCCCTGATTTTTACTTAATTTTGCATGACATACCATCCAGTGTGAGAGATTTGAAGGAGGAAATTTTTTGTGTAGATGACCTTAAAGCACCATTGTTCCATTCAACTATGGTTTTGCTTTATATATTATATTATTTTTTTAGGAAAGATGTTGAAATTGATCTTCTGGGGATTCTACTTACACATTTATGCAATTCTAAGCCTTTCTTGCTAAATCAAGGACATCTTACTGAAGGGTAATGTGAAATTTTTTGTTTGTTCTTATTCAAGTTTGAATTTATTTAAGAAATGCTAGAATCTATGGTAATTTTAAATTATGAACTATAACTACATATAATTTTGATGTTTCTAGGTTGGAGACTATACTATTTTCATTGGAGGATGATATTGTTGATGCACCAAAGGCTCTTGAGTTCCTTGGTCATGTAGGGTCAAAATTCACTAAGCTGATTCCATGTCATTAGAACAATTTTGCATCCTTCCCGGGAAACAAATCCATTACAGAATATGAGTTGCACAATAGGGAATTTATAGCATGAAACCAAAAAAATTACAAGCAATGTTACTTTTTCTTTCCAAGGCATATGATAGAGAAAAATGGATTTATTTAGGGCTACTCATCCATATAGGGTTCAATGTGCAATTGGTTAATTAGATAATTAATTGTCTTTCCTCAATATATGTGAAATTCTAATTAATGGCTCAACCTATTCTTCTATCATGCCTACAAGAGACCATGGATAGTTATGACTAATGGATCATCTACCATTTTTTACTGTAGAGTAGATGGTATCAACAGAGTTATAACAGAGTAAAAAAGAACTATAAGCTTGGAAACTATACAAATAGGATTTTCCCCAAACTTGACATATTTACTCTTTGTTGATTATGTTTTTCTTTTGGGTGATATGACCATGGTAGATGCAATTATGCTGAAGGACCCCACCCTTGAAGAACTAAAAGTCCTACCTGAAAAACTACCAACAACTAAGGAGCTACAAGAATCAACACCACCTTTCATTTGAACCTAAATAGTCTTATTATCTCCGTGTATATTCCTATTCACAATGATCGGTAGATTCTCATCATGGATTATTTCTCTCATTCTATTTATTAGTAAAATCCATCAAATGTATCCCTACAATTGAATCTTGGGAAAAAAATATATATTTTTTATCATTTAAATTATCCATATCTCTTGGAGCCCAGAAATCCATTTGATTTGGATAAGCTTTATTTATAACCTCAAAAGAAACCCTATTATAAGTTGAAGGACCATTATGTCCTCTTGAGTCTTGACAAAGTATCATTGAATGAAATGTGGTGAAGACCAGATCCATGTTTACCATGTTAGAACCTACGTTCATTTAGATGATGACCTTGGTTTGAAGATATTCACCATACAAACTAGGACCAACCATACTTATCGTTGTCAGCTCTCTTTCATCATCAAGATTAACCTACTGAGGACCTATAACCCATGGAGACCCATGGTAGTCATTGCAATGTAATTTATTAGAATACATGCCATTCCTTATTATGAAATTTACGACATCCAAAAATGGAATCATTCACATAATTTTGAAGAAGTCTACAAATTAAGTCAACATATTTTTTTTCACATTTACGACTTCCATCACATTTGCTGGTTCTTGAAGCTCAAGCACTTTCATAAAAAAAATAGGCAAAGTCAAACAACAAAAATGGTCCACTCTCTTTTATTTTTCTAATATTATAATGAAGTTTTATTAGAGACGTTGTTTGTTTGTTTGTTTTGGTTAGAATAGGGTTTGTTCTTGGCTTTATGCGTCTTTCAAATTATCATATGTAGCATGTTGAGAAATGGAAAATAATAATGTGTGACATTTATCTTGCAAAAATTGATGCTCAATGAAAGGATACATAGTTTAACCAGGGTACAATTCACTTTTGTAAAGGTGGAGGAACATCTTAAAAAACTCCTTAAGAATACACCATATACAAAGTTTGACCATAAGAAATATATGCATTTTTATTTTGTATATATTTTCTTTTTTTTACCCAAGATACCACAACAAGAAAAATATTGATATTGTACAAATTGTTTGAGGACGTCATTGAGGTCGATTTTTATGATGTGCTATTTGATTGATACTTTGTCATATGTCAGGAAGGTTTTAAATATGAATTAATATGTTCATGAAACAAATCAGATTCAAATTTTATAGATATAAAAGATATAAAAAAAAATCAATGTCTTTGTTTGATTGTTACTTGACTTTGCGGTGGGTAGGTTACATGAAATGTGATTGGAAAAAGGATGGGGAGACGATGCATATCATGTCTTGGATATGGTTAATTCCCTGTTAGAGATATCTTAGACACCTAAGCCATCAACTTTGGAAATGTTTCTAGTAGGAATTCCTATGGTTTTTAATGCTATGATTATTTCACTTCATGGATATTTTGGGCAAGAAAATGATTTAGGAATGCTAGACACGACATCGGTGGATAGTTAAACAAAATTTTCATAATTGCGATTTCCATTCCATGATATTCTCTCTTTATTTTTTGATTGTATTTTGGACATTTATTTTTATTTTATTTTGTCTTTTAGCTATGAAATTGAAAATACTTAGTACCATGTCCATTTAAACAAAAACCAAAGCTTGAAGATGAAATTAGTATTACACTATATTTCTTGGAATCCTTATAGCTATTTTGTGTTAAAATGTTTTCATGAATATCTGAAAAAGCTACTTTAATGTTGTTTATATACTTGACTAAGTTCATGCATTAGAAAATGAAATGTTGTTGTGAATAAAACGACAGGGATTAAACTTCACACCTCAAATTATTATTTTTCACAAGTTATCTACAGCTTGAGCTTTTTAGCATCTCACTTAGTTGACATGATTCTTCTTAAGCTTTCCTTGAAATTTGAATACTAAGTCAGTAAGGTGTTATTTTATATATATGGTGATATTTTATTTGCTTTGTTTTATATAGGTTATCTAGCCACATTATGGTGGGAATTATCCCACCAATGAAGATAATTTGTTTGAGTTTCTTACTTGTATGGAGAAAAATGGCTTTGACATTGCTGATGTTGAGGTATATGTTGTATAAATTATTTATAGTCTAATTTAGTTTATATTCTAGTGTTCATTGTCTTTCATGTTTTACACTCTGCATTGTATCTTCTTTTGTTTTCAGAGAATGAACTCAATATTTATGGTAAGTAGCATGAATTGAAAAAATAGGGGAGCAATAACATTTGAGTGACAAATGAAAAAAAGGAGAGAGGAGAACTGGTCTGGTGATACTCTTGGAGCCAATATCTCGCGTAAGACACACATATAAAGACTAATGGTCAAGTCTTCAGAGTTGATGAATTCACCTGCAATGCCTTGAAAACACAACAATAATGTTTGAAGTGATGAAACACCATTTCATGTGTAAATTGTAGTCCAACCAATACTAAGTTGGAAAATCATATTGTAATACTTTAACGTTTCATATAATATAATTTATGTGGTTGAAATTATTTATAGTTGCACTTGATATTTTTTAGTATTGTAATTAAAATATGTGACTTTGTGTTTTCATATTAGATGAACATGCACATTGTATGACTTTTTTTAAATCATAAAAATTAATTTATGTAATAATGAACACAAAATGAATTTAAAACTACTAAATTAATAGTTTATATTGATTAATGATGAACAAAAACTACTACATTAGTCATCTATATAATGAATAAATAATTACTATACATGATAATTTTGTGACTACAAATGACAACTAAATTTTGCATAAATACGACTATTAGTAGCTTATTTAGAGTATCTTATAATAGGACTAAATTTTTTTCATATTTCTTCAATCATTAATTGGTTTCAAAATATGACTAAAATTTTCATATGTATGACTATTAGTAGCTAATTTATAGTATCTTATAACAAAACCAACATTTTGGTCATATTTCTTCGGTCATTAATTTGTTTTCTCAGGTGATCATATAGTAATATATTTGGTCATTAATTGTGACAATTAATGACCAAATCAAAGATCAAATCAATGAATAAATTAATGATCAAATGAATGACTAAATTAATGACTAAATCAGTGACTAAATCAATGACTGAATTAATGACCAAATTAATGACCAAATATACAACTAGACAATAAAATTGAGATAACCAATTAATGACTAAGCTAAAAACGACCAAAAGTTGGTCACATTATAAGATACTGTATGTTAGCTACTATTGGTCACCAACTGAAAAATAGTCATTTATATGCAAATTTTAGTCATTTTTTTAGTAACTAACTAGCCATTTTGTACTAGTGTAATGGAGGTGAATGAGGTGAATTGTTGGATAAGACCTCGCTCGTGGATGACTCTGAATCAGTATTTTTTATTTTCCTTAGATAAGTATCAATAGAAAATTCAAAAGGAGGGATTCCTGTCTTCTGAGTTTCTGATCGACTTAATATTCGTCTTGGTTGTAAAGAAGATGAAACACAACTTTCAGATGTTTGAGAATTTTTAGGATTTTTGGTAGAAATGGATACTCTCTCTAAATTTTCGATCAAAGACTGAACTTCTCAAGAGTTATGGTGATAATATGAAGATATTATTGATTGAGTTTCACTAGGAGACTTAGGAGAAGGATTTTAAACTTTAGATATTAATGATTTTGATCTAGATAATGATCTAGAAGTTGAGGGAGATATAGAGGGAGAGAGACTCTTAGATTGGCTTTTATATTGATCGTACCTTTTTTCCATTCACGATGGCCCTCCTTCTAGCGCCAAAATGTTGAGGCCTCGAAATTCCCTTTCAACAACATGGGGGAAAACCACCTAGTCCGGACCTTAGAGAAAACCTTTTTTCTGTTTGATGTAGTGGCTCCGACTGGGGATAAAGCGACCAGTTTCCCAATAAGGATAATGAGGGTGTGTTTTTTTATGACATGTAAATAGAAAAATGATTTAATCTATCATATGCACGGACTAAATATCTATTCTACTATATACCCAGGAGTATTCATTATTTAATGCAATCTAAAAGGATATCTTTCAACAATTGGTAGTGAGTATTATTCAATAATTGAAAGAGATGAAAATTATGTAAAAATGATTATTTTGAAAAAGTAGTTTAATCAAAACAATTGTGAGATATATATTGCATTCATAAGTTTGGTCATATATGAGATAAGTAACCATAGATAAACATCAGTATAGAAGTGCCTTTAAAATTTACTTATGATAATATCTTTCATATATAATACAAATAAAAGATGACTGTCAATTCAAGAAGTAAAACTTAACATAATGTGTAGAAATACCATATATACTAGGTTCTACTCATTCAAATAGACAATAGTATCTGCTCATATTCACATCAAAGCAATTCAATGAGTACAAAAGTGCAACTTCAGTTAAACAACTTCAATATCAAAATAAAACAGACTCTTTTCTATCAATTCATCAAGGAATTCACAAACATACAAAAGTGAATTCCTTTGCAAATATTTTTTGAAAATTTTCTGCACCCTTCTCTAAATGCATGGGAGGGGTTTAAATACTAAACTATATATGTCAAAAATAGATTATTACATAAAATTTTGAGGAGGCTTCAAACAACCTTCCTCATAATTAGTAAACTAAACTACAATCTAGAAATAAATATAATGAGATTGCTTAGGTGGGATGATCTTCTTTAGTCACTTGATCTCTGAGCTATCAAATATCCATCATCGAATTCAACTAAGTTGGTTGTGTAATCCTAGATCTAACTTGGCATTTAAACATGAAATTTGAAAGTGTTGGCAATGATTTCCTAGTGGAATTGGTTAAGGATTTTAGAGTCATGCACTAGTGATGTGGTTTGATCAAGAAGCTACAATAATTTTCTTGATCTAACTTATTTATCTTCTTGATAGATTCTTCTTGTGTCTCTATGATTTCCTTCCACTTATTTTCCAATAGTTTGAGCTCTGGGATCACTTTGGCTGTATATTTTTGATAAGTTCAGAGTTTAGGAGTTTCCATTAATAGAATCGACCATCTCATTCACTAAGTTTGATGCCTTTGGATTTTCCTTCTCTGCATGTATCAAATGAATTTCCCAATCTTTAAATAAAATACATTTATGAAACTTATCAATTTTTGGGAGATCGACCTTCTTTCCTATATAAGATTCTTTCCATAGGATGAATTCAGAAATTTTATTTTGAATATTTTCACATTTCGGTCTTTTGTTCGCCATTTGTTGAATCAAAATTTTACTTGCTTCACAATATCAATTGGTAGCTGAGATTTGCTGACAAAAATCCTCTTGCTACTACTTCAATTTTTCATTCCATTCAAGTGCCTCTTTTATAAATTTTTCTATTTGAGGCTTGCTTTTAATCTTATCCATTATGCCTCTATATTTTTATCCTTCTCAGCAATTTGTACTTGGTGCCACAACTTTATTTCAAATTATTTCAGGAACTGTGTCATTTTCATCTCAACTTGCCTATTTGCATTCAACTATGCATGTTCCAGTTGTATTTCTGATTCTTGAATTTTATATTCTTTTTGTTTGAGTAGAAGTTTCACTTATGCTACTTTATCAATTGTTGCAGTTGCATATGCACCTACAAACTATGAAATTTTGGTAATATGTTCTGAAGGATTAGAAAAAGAGTCTTTCTAGATGACATATACTCATTCATTATTCATATTTGTCATTGTTTCATCAAATCTTCTTCTTTTCCTCCTCTTTACTACAACTTTGTGATTTGGGTTGTAGAAAACATATAGTGGAGGTATTTCCTCAATATTTAAAATGATTTCTTCTGTTGGGTAGGCTGGGATAATCTCTTGTTCTAGAACCTCTGGTATCTGCTGAAGTGCCACTGTTGTTTCTACTAATTTCTGAGTTTTCTCAGGAGTTTTAAAACTTGTTGATCCTTCTGGATTAGGATTTTATGGTGTCTGCAGTGCTTTAGTAAAATTTGTCCATTATGTGCATAAATTATGCACTTGATATTTCACTGTCTCCTCAGGTGTATTTTGAACATGTTGAACTTATTTCGAAGATGCTTTTAATATTTCATCTTCAGTGGTTTATTCCTCGATTTGCATATAAATTCCTTTAATTACGTCTTCAATTATCTTCTCAAGGCTTTCATTTTTTCTTTCAGATTCGTTATCAGAATGATCTAAACTCTGATACTGGTGTTGTGAATGCTTTCAATCTAGAATTTATTTTTCTTGTGACTCATATTCCAACATATCTTTTTCTTCATCCTCTAAAATTATGCTAGGAATTTGCCTTCATACCTCTTCCATAAGTAACAAGTCCAATGGGATTGTTTCTAACCTCTTGTTTATGTATTCACAAAAAGATTTAAGGTTTTCTACACTGAGATTATTGGATGCCATTTTTTACACATATGCAAATTTCTCTACTCCTTCAAATACATCATCAAACATATCCTTTTCATTAACGAAAGTTCTGAGTTTAAGATTAGTGGTAAAATTTTGGACCACGTCATTAGGATCATACTGTCTCCCTTGCATTAAAGCCAGATTCAATGAAGTAATGTTTGGAATTTCTTTCGCTGCATGACCTATGTAAAAAAGTGAAAAGGTACCATACTATAATGGGAATGTAGGCTAGATGGATTTCTTAGAAACTCTAAGTTGCTTGGTTATACCATTTACAAGAGTTTTATATGCAATATATCTAGCCAAGAGTTTATCTTGAACATAGTAAGGTAGAACATGAGGGGCAGAAAGAATCCCAGAAACTATAACATAAGTAAAATTTTCCTCTCCAAACCATCTGGCCATAGGTAAAATATCTGCATTGGCTTCATTAGAAATTGTAGGAGCTCTCTCATTAAAAATGGTTTAATGAATGGGAAACATAACTCCATGAAAAAAATTGTAGAAATGGAAATGAAATTCAAACTCCCACTGGGATTTATGATAAATATGAATAGGTTTAGGGTCTTGGCTAGTCCATTTCCAACCCATAATAGGAAAGCTCCAGCAGAAACATATAACATCCATGATATATGCGGTCATGTAAAAATTAGGAATTTTCCTAGTCGAAAAGACTCTATTTGTTTTGTAATCCATAATATTTTTGGCGAAATTATCGAATAAAATGTTTTCCCAATTCATGATAGTATAACTGAGGACTGCGTCAATTAAAGGAACCCATTCAATGGAAAATCTAGTGGTATCGAGTCTAGAAAATAATCTACACAACAATCTTGCAACAAAACAATAAGATGATGGAAATTGTCTTATTGGGTACATACCGAGTTTTTCCCACTTTAACTTGCCTTGATCTTCCTTCCATCCTTTCACCACCTTAATTAGGTATTGATTCTTTTTTGTAAAGCTTTCCAAGAAAAAATTATCATAAGTTTTTATGTGGAGTAGGCAAATGATACATTGTTCGCAAATCCTCAGCGGTGAATGAACCCATGTTCTCCAGTTTGGAATTCTTGAATGTCTTGTCTCCAATATTGAGATTGTGAATGACCCATTTTACCATATCAGTGTATGGTAAGATATTTGGCCTTGTAACTATCCTATGTAGAAATGAACATGAAACATGGAAATAAGAAGGTTTTAATGAAACAACCTTATCTACCATTGCTATTTTCTTTAGTTCTGTTGGATGTTCTTCTTCAAACAGATTATCCATGGCTTCCCATGAATAAATTCCATTGTCCTTATTTCATTTAGTGTCTAAAACTAGTGGAGGCATGTCTATAACTTTAGAAGTGGATGCTTGGGCAATTGATTTGCCTTTCTTTGTCATTTCTGTTGGTATCACTTTCTTAGGTAGTTTCCTAAATTCAAGCAAGACAAGTAAATTCATAATTTAGATTAGGAGAGAAAAGAAGAGAGAATAGAGTTAAATCGACATAAATTAAAAATCCGGCGCTTTAATTTAAAATGCACTCTATGAAAGATATCGATATTTTTGAACCTTATATTCATTGAATTCTGTTAATAACCCTTTACTTGTTCATAAAAAAATTTACATGCCTTACACAATATGTGCAATAAAACTATCTAAATCACTAGATATCATTAACAGATCAATTGGTGAAGGATCAATTCGAGCGCTTTAGTAATAAATGTTATAGTGCAAATCGCAACTTTTATAGATATCAATACTATATGTTTTCACTGTAGGTGTATGTGAAATGTGATCTTCTCAAATCGCACATTTCACTTTATCACAGCGGATATAAATTTTCATTTGTTTTGATGTTGCAGAATGCAATATGCGCTAAAAACTCAAATCATTGTGCTTTATCGAATTTTGCGAATCCGCTTCATTCTTCATTTATTATCTTATCAGGTCGAGCTCATCGAAATTCCTTTTGAGATGATATAATTTTTTCTTTTAAGGTAGCGCTACATGAATTATAACTTTAAGGGTTTTCTAAGTTTTTCGTTGGGGAATTTCATATAATTTCAATAAGGTTGGAGCGCTTATCACAATTCACAATTTTTATTCATGTTTTAACTTTTTTTAACTTGTGATCTTTGCGATTGGTGCTAACAACAATGAAATCAAAGCGAAAGGAACATGCCTTTTATTCCTAAAGTTTAAAACTTGACGTTAAATGAAATAATGTTTCTTAAAATCTATTTATTTTTTAAAGGGTCCCTATTTATTATTAAAACAAATGGGGGGTTTTGTATAGTACAACATGTTTTCACATTTCTCTTTTATTCCACCACAAAAGTATTTTGACCCATGCAATTTCCACAAAAGGTCATATTTGGGTAAAATTACCAAAATGTCAAACAAGGTAGGACCCCACACACTTATGACTAACAATGAAGAAAAGTAAAATAAAAGGAAAAATTTTACAGGAAACACAACTTGTAGTTGTTATTAAAAATAATGCTTCAAATCTCGGCCATTTACGGGAAGGGGATATATTCTCCCATATAAGGATTTTATCTTGAAGGGATTATGACCGAGCTTCTCTTCTATGGTGAATGGTCCAATTCATAGAGGTTGTAACTTTTTATTTTTTCCTTTCATTTCATGGGATTTGTCTCACTTCAATACTATGTCACCCACATCAAAATTATAGCCCTACCGATTTCTTATCAAATAAATGCTTAACACAATTTTGATGAACAAAAAAATTCTCTTTGACTTTGAGCCTTTCTTCCTCAAGTTTGAGCAAAGTATCTATCTCACTCTGAACCAAAAGACAAGGTATGCCTTGGGACTCTTCAGAGAGTTGTAAGGCTGGGAGATATAGGTTTGGGGGCAAGATAGCTTCTCTAGCATAAACCGAAAAATATAGTGAGGTTTTGAGAGAAGGCTTACGAATTACATAGTCAACCCATAATGCATTTTTCAAAGTGTTGTTCCAGTTCCTTTTCTTATAGAAAATGGTTTTATTGATTATGCAGATAATATTTTTATTTGTCAATTAAACCAAACCATATCCGTGTGGGTAATAGCTAGATGCATTCTTTAATACAATCCAATTTTATAATACAAATTAATAAAGTTTCAACTCATGGAGTTTTGGGTGGTGTCCTGAGTCCTGGCCCTAAAATGGTAGCACACAATCTAGGGTGTTGGCACAAGACTGCTTGAAAAATTCCACAATCATTGGTATTGAATTGTTTTGGGAGTGACTGGAGGGTTCCAGTCACATTGTTTCCTTGTCATGGGAGCGAATGGGGTATGTGGTCAATAAAATACGAGTTGATTTAGGAGTTAAGAGGTTGGTTAGTTGTTTAAGGTTCTATAGGATGTCTGAATGGTTAGTTTGGTTGTGTTATGTCACTTCCACTTCCTTAATATGACGTAGGAGTTTGAATCACATCATAATGGCCTATCATCACATGTTTACCCCGATGGAATAGTTAGCCTAGGTAAATGTGGGAGGAGGGTGTTACAACTCCTCCTCACTTTCCATATACAACATCCAAAATTTAAGTTGAAAAATATCCAAAGAAAGTTTAAAAAATGGAATTATTTGTAGAGGTGTGGACTAGTTTGCTACAAGAGTGTTGTATATAGATTAATTTTTTTCCCAAGGTATTTGGATGCTTGTGATTGTAAGCCCTCAAAATTTGCACCAAAGGATTATTGAATAATTCTATTTTTATATCTATCTATGGAAGGAATTTTGTCGACCTATTCAACTTTATTTCCATCTCCCACAATGTAGTACAAAATACACTAATATATATATTTTTCTTCTCTAAAATGATGCTCCTGATTATCAAAAAATGCATCCAAACATGTTAAAAAAAAATATTTTCTAATTATTTCCCTTTCCTGTTATTTTTACAAGGCATGAGAATGCACATCTTGCTGGATCTATCAACTACAGCAAATAGGTAGTCACGTTCCTTCTTCATTGTTGGAAACCTTACAAACAAATACATTGAAATGATTTCCCAAGGATGAGTGGTTATAGGTAAGGGATGGTATAGACTATGTTTCATTTTGGCTTGATAATACAACAAAACACAAATCCTATAGTGTACCTTGCTATATATCCTTTCATTATGGGAAATTATACATACCTCTATAAGTTGACAATTGTCTTCCCAACACTAAAATTCCTTGTAACCATGGAGGTGTGAACCAATTTGACTAGTTCAGTTTCTCATATATAGAATAAAAATCTTGTCCAACCTATCGAAAAACCCATTCTATAGATAATAGTAATTTTCATCATCATCATCTTCACCATGACTCTGGGATTGAAATTACTAAAAAAACCTCCTTGAAGTCCTCATTTTCTATGCACTATTTTATGTGTATATCATAGTTGAAAGGATGCATGTGCATCAAAGCTCCCAAAGATGTAATTTTTAATGTGGGTGGCCTTGAAATCATGTTACCCAACTTTGTTTGTGCTTCTTTTATTATCTTGGAGAACTAAATGAAATTATTGTAAGGACTCCACTCACTTTTATTGCTTTCTATGTTGTAGTTTAATTTGTGCCTATGGATATTATAGTGGCTAGTAATCTACATGGATGATGGTATCCCTTCCTATTATAAGGCGCTTCCACATTTTGATAGCTTTTAACAACATAGAGAGCTCCTTGCAATATGTAGGTAGTTGGGAATTTACCCATGAAGTACTTCCAAAAAGAAACTTATAGTCCTTCCTCCTCACATAAATACCACTCCCATGGGACACCCACTTACATGTAGCACCATTTCTAAAGGCTTCTAGGAGTTTGTAATGTCAAAACTAGTGCTTGTCTAAAAATGTTCCAACTCTTAAAAATCCTTTTTTTACTCTTCCGTCATATTTCACTACAAAATTTTATGGTAAGGAGTGATGTAGTTACTACTAGAAATGAAACTATGAATTTCCATAAGTATTCTACTACCCTATTGTGCTATTCAACAACCCCTATTATTTTATCTTAGTTACCTTAGAACATAATGAGGACCCTTTTTAATTTTTTAGAGTAAAACAAATAAGACCATTTGAGTGATTCATTTAGATAGAAATAGGAACAAAAGAGGGAAAAAAACCTTGAATTTTGGCCTTAAAATCACTCAAGCAGAGAAATAACACAATCACAATACTACAATGTAACACATACGGCTCCTAAAAGCCACTCCAAACATATTGAGAAGCGATATATAACAAAAGTGCTTTTATAAAGTGAAAATAAATTTTTCAAGAAAAATTATATAAGGAAAAGCTTACGAGACCCACTTCTGCCATGTAGGCTATCAAAAATGGCATTTCACATTTTGCAACTCTACCCTGACAGTCTTAATGTCACCATGCATATTTTTCCGATGCGATGTTCTCTATCGCATCAAATTTTTTCAAACATAACCATTCTTCCCCATCGACGATATTTTCCGATGCGATATACTCCATTGCATCACATTATCATAAATCACACTTTCACAAGTTTATCACTCTTTCCCTTCATTCATTTTCTCCGATATTGCAATCACGATATTTTAATCAGAAAAACTAAACCAATCGGTATTTTACAAATATACACACATGAGGAACTACGACGTGATAGATCTGGTTTTAATGCTAAAATTATTACATGGGCACATCAGCCCATATCGACAATTAATGCCATAACTTACAGGTTTTGTAGCCCATGCCTCCCAAAATCATTTCACTACAAGAAGAATTGAACTCCTATATTAGCAACATGCCAAGTTTCATCTATTTAAATGCTTCCATTACTACGGTGCATATACATTTTTAAAATAAAATTCCCCTCTTTGTTCTTATCATTTCTCATTTATTCGCAAGCAAGCATAAGTAAATAGAATACTTTGGAGATGTCTAAAGCTCTCAAGAAATCTAAGAAACTGATGGCCCCTTTGAATCCTACACCTATTGCAACTGAGATAACAAAGATGCCTCCTCTATTTACATACACAACATTTGGGACTCAAAGTGGATCCTCCTGATGGGAAGCCATGTACAAACTGTTTGAGGATGAGAAACATCACAAGGTTCAGAGGAAAGTTACTGTTGATGCTTCTGATTCCTCAGAATCCACTATAGAAGAAGTGGCCAATTCTTTTCTGCATCAAATTGTTGCATGACCCAAAATATTACCATACACAGATCTAGTGAGATGGATAATTGATAACCTCAACATTTGGAACAAGAATTTTCTAACTAGCAGAGGAATGATGATAGGTTCCTTTAAATTCAAAAGACTTGAAGTTGATGTACCACATCCCAGACCCAAAAAAGGTCTATGACAAGGAATTTTTGGTGCAGTTCGCCAACAAGAATGAGATAAATAAAATCCAATAAAGTAATGGAGAAGCAACCCCAATAAACACAAGATTGATGACAAGTGTATGTATTCTACTGAATCCCTTTCTATTCCCTATTGTTATGTTGTAGCAATTATGTCTAGGCTCTTTGGTCAGCCCGACACTACCAAATGTTCAGTAGAATGGGTTACCCTAATGGAAGCATTTGCATAATATTATGTTATGGATTGGGGAAATATTACGTCCAATAATATTGCTACTCAAATTTTGGAATATAGGAAAATCGCTCTATTTCCTCCAAAATCCCCCCCCCCTCCCCTCGTTTTATATGAGTGCTTATATCATGGACTTTTTTTGTTTCACTTCACATTTTCCAGCCATGGGCTATAAATGGAATACCCAGGAGCCTCTCCCCATTCATGTATATCATAGAATGTTATGGGAGTCAAAATTTGAGTACCATTTTAAAAAAATATTCCATGGATTTATTTTCCCTTTGTTTCAAGCCGTCTTTAATGAGCAAGCCCCCAGATTTTCAAAAGAGGCTCAAGCTAATTTTAATTCCTCCATTGGAAAAAGGTTTGGAGAAGAGATGTTCACCCATGTCAGAGTATTTGGGAGCCTAGCTCAGCCACATGTTTTACCCGTGTATGTTCTTGATAATCTTCTCACAAGAGAAAAAACATATAAAACTATTCACAATGGATTAACCAGGTTTCTAAAGGAAGATAAGAAAGAATCATGGCATTCCTTTCCAATTAATTTTGGTGTTTATGGTCTGGAAAATTACAAGCATGCGTTTTTATAGACCAGCCAAATTGAAAGACAATACCATCTTAATAAAGTTGCCAATAATTTTACTACCTAAGTTAAAATTATGCCATTAGTACATAAAGATGATTAGTTCGATGAATTATATGAGTCAGATGATAATTACTCTACAATTTAGAAGTTGGCAGCCCTACGCCTTCATCCACAACAATTGCCAAAGTTTAAACAATACAGGAAAAAGATATTCGAAGGAATTTCATTGAAAATTTTGGAAGTCTCCCAACCTTAAACACAAAAGGAAGAGTAAAATGAACCAGCCCATAAGGATACTGAAGTCCTTAGTAAAACTGAGCAAGACAAATTAGCCGGATTTCAAACTATGGAATTAGATATCCCAAGTAATCTGAGTGATGTTTGGAATGTGTTTAACCTAAAAATTGAGGGAGAACAAAGAGCTATAATTATTGATCATAATAAGATTGTGCATATGCCTCAAACTAAAAGTCAGGACTCTTTCACTACTGGGCCCTTTGACAAATTAGTAAGCACTAAACAATTGGAATTAATCCTGGTCTTCCCCACTACTGAAATTGTACTTAATATTGAATAAATTCCTCATATGAATATTTTATATAGTCCTAAATATAAAGCAGTTATGAGCCGAAAAAGGAAAATAAGGAGATCAGAGCAATCTCAACTCCTTGTCCGAGGAGATGTTTTAATGGAAGTTGTCTAGAAATATTCACAGGCAGATCCTTCACAGGATCTAACTCGCCTAACCCAGTTTGTAGGAGCTTATGCATCTGCAAATATTGATAAAGCTTCTGAGGTTCAATAATTGTTGAAATAAAAGGATGAAATGATAATCCAATTAGAAAGTGAGCTATGGGCAGAGAAGAAAATTTTCAATCAATAGCTACAGGTACAGGTCTTCAAGAGAGCATGAAGCAATTGAATATTCAACACCAAAATGAAATTAGCTCAAAGGACACTCAAATTAATTAATTATAGTTATTTTTAAACCAATTAAAGAAAAGAGGCCTTTGAACTAAATACCCTAGCTGCGCAATAGAAAAATATTTTTTGTCAAAAATTATCAAACATTCTTGAATTGTGTGAGCAAAGCGATTCATTTATGAATAAAATATCTGACATGAGGATTAGTTTCAATGAGATTGACGATAAGGTTTCATAGTATTTCACCTGGAAGGATTCTTTCGATGGCTGAAAGGAAAACCTGCCAAGGATTGAAGAATAAAAAAAGGAAATATTGTTTACTGATTGGGACATATAGTTGAAACATGTTGAAAGTGCCATTTGTAGAGAAAAATATGTGTCCACTAACATTGTGGAAATTTTCAATCAAATACTCATCGCTGCAAAACTTATTGATATATTTCCTCCCAGTTCACTTCCTATCATGAAAGACTTGATAAGAAAATGACAAGAAGATTCAAAGGTAAAAGAGGAACACGTCAGGAAGTTGGAAAACTATATTGGGATAAGTATTGGAGATGTTGGGAAAAATATTGAGAGGGGGGGTGAATCAATATTTAGAGCTCATATATATAAATTGAACTTTTTCTTTTTCAGAATTTCATACGCGAACTGAACTCACATATACACGCGGATATGCTGAAAGAAACTCACGTATATTGATATAAATTTATAGTTTATAAAGTATCTGAGAAATAGTGTTTTAAATAGATTTACCAATTATGCATTAGGTTAGATAAACAATAAATATGTGTAGTAACAATAGTATAAAACATCAGAGAAGTGGAAGACACATGAACACCAGTGTTTAAGGTGGAAACCCAATTCGGGAGAAAACCACCTCTATTCTCATCTCTGTCTTCAATATTTATTATATTGAAAATTGTTTAAAACAATATACTAATGTAGACTCATATCAGTACGCGAGATTCTACCTGTAGAAGGCTGCAACCTTCACTCATTTACCAGCTACTACTGGAAGGGAGCTCCAACCCCCTGATCTCGTTTACCAGCCATTCCTGGAAGAGAGCTTCAACCCCCTAAACGTAACACAAGCTTCTACTGGCAGGAAGCTTCTAATTCCATACTGAAGGCTTCAACCCTTAGACCCACTGGAGACCACGTTTCATCAATTTTCATACTCGATCAAATAGCATCAACACAACCCTTTATCATCAATCATAAACTTTGCCGAATACTTTAATTAGAACAGTGAAAACACTGTAATCAGAACTTCAGGAATAACCCAGACTTCAGAATAGATATGTAGATACAAACTCAACCCTGAACAATCATTAATTCAAATAGCATACGATACTTTGCTTCACTGAAGCTACGTACATACACACTTTTCTGCACACCAACCTGCATATAATTTTGTGTATTCTCCAGAAAAACCTAACTGCCATATGCTTTTAATGAAGTGAACCCACGTGTATACGCGCTTTTACTGAAATCAACTAGCATATAGATCTGTAAGTTCATATTTTGCAGAACAGGTTAGATCTATAAAACTTACCCAGATTTATTCATTTTATTTAGCAGACTTGTGCCAGATATTCATCATTTCTTCAGTAGATCATACTAGAGATTCATCATCTTCAGATCTAGAGATCTTAAGCCATCATTATATCCATGGGTGCATCATAGATTTAGATCTATCAAGTTAAAATAGAATTCATCCATGCAAATATTCCTTAGGGATTTTTTCATTCATTAACAACCCTTACTTATGCATACCTTGCACTATGATCTTCTTCTCCTTAAATAGATTTAGATTTTACCAATACCATGAGTCAAAACCACTCAACTACTGATGGTATTATTGGACGGAATAAAATAGAAAATACAACGCTTAATATTGTGGGTTAATACCATGGTAATGCCTCTTGGTATTATAATTTTAGAGCGCAAAAGGCATACGCAACTTGGAGCATTTGTTTCTGCGTGTATACGCAACTTCTCTTCATAAAAACTACGTATATGCTAACCTTGAATGTATACGTGGGTTGCCTTCAAAAAAGTAGCATATAAATTGTATCCATACATGGGTTGCCTTCACAAAAGTAGCATATACATTGTGACATATTATATTTATCATTTCTCTGGCACTTACTGGAATTACTTTCTCTATCACATCTGAATTAATTTGTAGCTACATCATTCTTACATCTTTAACACATAGGTTGCTTATCATAGGCAACTCATCAAATAGGTTTCCATCAAGGACAACTTCATCAAGTAGGTTTCCATCAAGGACAACACATTACATCATATTTCCAACAATTACCCCCTTTGGACATGATGGCAACCATGATGGTGTTTGATCCCCACAACAGATAGATACATCAATCATAACCATTATTTAGACACCATGATACTCTCCCACTTTGACATCAAGGACAAAGGACGAATCAAAACAAAAACAAGGTTTCTTTTCCCTTGTAGAGAGATGAGCTATGAAGATATGAAGTGGATTGAATTTACCATGCTCCCGTTGAGTTCATGTTGAATCTTTAGACAGATTTTTCAATGACTCTATTCCTATCACCAAGGATTCATACTTATATCAATAATCCAACAAAGTGGAATTACATATTTGACTGAACTACCCAACCAAGTGGGTTTACAAATTTTCACTCAGCTACCCAACCAAGTGGTTTATAAATTTGACCAAGTCCTTACATGACTGAAGATAACAATTTTACATCGTAGGTCTCAACATGACCTTTTGATCAAATGATTTTTTATAAACAAGACTAATGAATCTCAATCATGAGATCAGACTATAGCAAACACTTAGAATGCCAAAAATTCATCCTTTCCCACAAGACAAGTGCTCCCCCTTAGCTTGTGCCTCCTGAACACTTTCAATAGAAAATCATCAAGGCATCTTCATCAACAATATATTAGAGAATGAAACAGAAATGTAAGAACTGGAACATCACTAGAGATACGCAATAACACTACAACTGTTCTAAAAATGCTGACCCAGAAAATTATGCCAGCAAAAACCCATACGTGGCTTTCTATATATAAACTCGCCTATATACGTGACTATCCTTTATGAAATCCACGTATCCAATTTAATCTTCTGAATTTAAGCAGATATGATCTTTTGAGTGACATAGACAACTCCCAGCCTTTTTCTGAGATATTCGAAGGCTTCCCTGGGAAGAAGTTTAGTAAATATATCAGCAACTTATTCTTTGGAGGGAACATACTCCAATTTCACCTTTTATTCAAGCACCTATTCACGTAAGAAGTGACACTTGATAGGAATGTGCTTGGTCTTGGAATGCATAATATGATTCTTTGAGATACTCATGGAACTTGTATTATCACACATAATTGATATGGGAGGTGAAAATGTGATTTTAATGTCTTGTAAGGTCTGCATCATCCAAAGAAGTTGTGCGCAACATGATGCGGTAGCCACATATTCTGCTTCTGCTGTAGATAAGGAAATAGAGCTTTGCTTCTTGTTGAACCAAGATACTAATTGGGGCCCCATATAGAATGCACCACTACTAGTTCTCTTCTGATCATCAACATTTCCAGCCCAATTTGCATCTGTGTAAGCATGAAGAGTGAGATCATCATTCTTTGGATACCAAAGTCAAAATTCTTGAGTTCCTTGTAGATACTTGAATATTCTTTTGACAATGTGAAGGTGAGACTCTTTTGGATTAGCTTGGAATCATCCAACAATCCCAACTGCATGCATAATGTCTGGTCTTGTCCTGGTTAGATAAAGTAGACTTCCAATCATGGATCTATATTTTGGTTGATTCACTGGAGGAGAATCATCATGAGAACTGAGGTTACACCCAGTTATCATTAGTGTACTTACAAGTTTGATATCTTCCATCCCATACTTCTTCGAAATTTTCTTGAGATATTTTGTTTGAGATAAAAATATGCCATCGGTTGCATGTTGCACTTGTAAGCCAATAAAAAATGTTAGTTCCCCATGTAAAGACATTTCAAATTCTTGTTGCATAACAGAAGAAAATTTCTGACTCATGGAATCTTCATTGCTTCCAAAAATGATATCATCAACATAAACAACCACAATCAATAGTTTATCATTTTCATTTTTTATGTATAAGTTGCTATCAGCAGAACCCTTTGGAAATCCTTGTTGATGAAGATATTTGTTAAGATGATAATACCATGCCCTTGGAGCTTGTTTGAGACCATATAAAGCCTTTTTAAGTTTACAGACAAGTTTTTCATCATTTCCCAAAATGAATCCTTCTGGTTGTTCTATATTAACTTCTTCTTCTATATCACCATTGAGGAAAGTAGATTTAACATCCATTTGATAAACTTTGATTTGTTGAAAGCTTGAATAAGAAAGAAACATTTTGATGGCTTCAAGTCTTGCTACAGGAGAAATTGTTTCTTCAAAGTCTATACCTTCTTGTTGAGCATATCCTTTACAGACAAGTATAGCCTTGTTTCTAATAACATCTCCATTTTCATTAAACTTGTTTTTGAATATCAATTTTGTTCCAATAACATTTTTATCATGATGTCCTTGAACTAGTTCCCAAGTATGATTCTTTTCCATTTGATCAAGTTCTTCATTCATGGCTTCAATCCAAAATTCATCTTTGCTAGCTTAATTCACATTTTGTGGTTCAATGATGGATAAAAATGCTATATAGCTAGTAGAACCTACAAGAGTTCTTCTTGTTTGGACACCTGATCCCTTTTATCCAAAAATTTGAGATTCTGGATGATTCTTTTGAACATACTTGGATGGAGCCTTTTTAGATAGATCTTCTTCTGCTGCTTCATTGGGTTCACCTTCTATATTATCTCTATTCGATGCAAGAAGATATACATCATCCTCATCTTCATTTGTTGTTTTTGTTTCCCTTTTTGGTGTTGAGAAATATTCATCAATTACAACGTTAATGCATTCAAAAATCTTCTGAAGTCTTTTATTGTAGAATTTATATGCTTTACTTCTAGAAGAGTAACCAAGAAATATTCTTTCATCTGCCTTAGGTTCAAACTTGCCAAGTTTTTCATCATTTTTCTTGATAAAACATTTGCTTCCAAAAACTTAAAATTCTTACGGTGGGAAGATTACCATACCAGAGCTCATATGGAGTTTTATCACTATTTACAGGAACATCTACTTTGTTAAGAATATTTATAGCAGTATGTGCTGCTTCTCCCAAAAATGTGTTTGGTGTTCCTGAATCATCAAGCATAGCCCAAGCCATTTGTTGAACTGTTCTATTCATTCTTTCTCCTACACAATTTTGTTGTGGGGTACCAACTACAGAAAACTATATTTTTATGCCATGTTGTTCACAGAAATCAAATAATTCATTTGATATATATTCACCTCCTTAATCAGATATAATAAACTTGATTTTTAGATCTAATTCATTTTCAACTAGTGCTTTGAAGATCTGAAATTTTTCAAATGCTTCATCTTTTTGTTTTAGCAACCCAATCCAACACATTCTAGAGAAACCATCAATAAACATAATATAGTATTGTTCTCCACGGGGTGAAATTTTTCTCATAGGTCCACATATATCAGTATGAATAAGTTCAAGAGGCTTACTTGTTGATCCTTCTTTGGCATTAAATTGCACTCTGGTTTTCTTACCAAATTAGCAAGATTTGCATATGGTACTCTCAGGTAGAGTAATATTGGGAAGATCACGAACAAATTTGAGTCTGCTAGATTTGTTGATTTGAGACAAGCTCAAATGCCCCAATATTCTATGCCATAACCAATTTTCTGAAGATTTACCCAAGTAACATTGTTCTTTACAACTTTTTAATACATACAAGTTGCTTGGTCTTCTATTTCCTTTTATAATTTTTTTTCCTATATCAAGATCATGTACCACACATTATTTTGAGCTGAAAACAACTTCAGTTCCTTGATCACACATTTTACTTACACTTAACAGGTTATGATTTAATCCATCCACATACATAACATTGTTAGATTTCACCTTTTCCTTTAAAAAAATAGATCCCTTTCCCTTAATAACAACAAGAGTATCATTCCCAAAAGTAACATTATTTTCTATTTCTAGAGCATTGTATGCAAGATGTTTATTTCTGTCACCTGTCATGTGTTTTGGTCATCCACTATAAATGTACCATTGATTTTCTTCTCCTTCTGCAAATAAATCTATGCCACAGTTCTCAACTTGTAATTCCTTCTTTCTCCATACTTTGGAAGTTGAGGGTATATGCTGCTTTGGCTGAAATTTTCTCATGCATTCAAATTTATCGTGACCAAAGTTATTGCAATAAGAACATTCAATTTCATTTTGAAATGGAGAAAATTTTTTATATGTATTCTTCTTTATTCCAGCATCAATTATTTTCTTTCTTGCTTCTCTAGTCATGATGGTTTTGTATGCAACACATTTAACATCTTTATGACCAAAGTTATGACATGACAAACACTATCCATTGAAAAAGAAATTTTTGCGATCATGGAACCTTCTATTTTTTATTACCTTTTGGTTGATATCTCTCTGAAGGGTATTCCTGATAGTGTTCTTTGTATTTAGATTATCATGCTTTACCTGTAAAGTTTCTTTGTTTCCTTGTTGAGTGGAAAAATGTTGTAGGCTGGCTGTAGCTGCTTTTAGATAGTTTGGTGTTGAAGATTGAGAAGATTCTCTGACATACCCAAGACTTGTCTTCATAGGAGGAGAACATTGTACCTTGATAATTTCATCTAAGGTTTCAGATCCTTTAGCAAATATAAGATTCAAAGTCTTTAATTTCTCAATTTCTTTTCTTAGACTTACTACTTCACATTCTAATTTCTCATTGTGTCTCTCCTTTTCTTCAAGTTGGTTTTTTAGAGTTTCTATGGATATTTTGTTCTCTTCCAAACGTATTTTGAGCTAATTTATTTCTTGAAGAAAATCATTGTATTCTAGAGCATCCATAAAGGTATCCTTTTATTCGCTATACTCTTTTTCAAATTCCATGAGAAGTCTAAGATCTTGATCATATTCTTCCTCACTATCTAATAACCCATCACTATCTTCATGATTATAATAAATTTTTCTAGTGTTAAACCGACTGTTATTTCTTCTTGCTACTTCCTTTCCTTTTTCATGTGTTTCTTTATGAGGACACTTAGCAACATAATGACCAACTCTTCCACAAGCTAAAAATTTGAAAGGAAGCTTATCTCTTAACCTTCCAGTGCCAAGTTGGAGCTTCTTTACAAAATTTACCTCATCTTCTTCTGAAACATACCCTGATCCTTCTGTTTCTTGTACTTCTTTTCCTTTTGTAGAAGCTCCAAAGACAACTTCTTTGACTTCAAATGATCCTCCTTTTATCATTTCACATGCAGTTAGAATGCCATGAAGTTGAACAATAGTAATACTTTGAAGATCCTTCTTCTCTTCAATAGGAGACACTTTTGACTCAAATTTTGAAGTTAGAGATCTTAAAACTTTGTCAACCAGACTAGTATCAGTTATGGTTTCACCCAAATTTCTCATACGATATACAATATCATCTAGACGTAAAAATAAGCTAGCAATACTCTCTTCATTATGTATCCTTAGATTTTCATATTGAATTCTGAGAGTTTGGAGTTTAGCACTTTTTACCTTTGTATCACCTTCATAGCTTAGAATGATTTTGTCCCATATTTCCTTTGCTGTATTCAACTTCATGACCTTGACAAATTCTGATTTTTTTAGACTCCCCAATAGTGAATTGACTACCTTTGCATTTGTTTCATATTTCTTTCTTGTCGTTGCATTTGTTGGAACTTAGGCTAGATATTGATAACCTCCTTCAACAATAGCCCATACATCTGCTCCAAGAGACTGAAGATAGGATCTTGTCTGTGTTTTCCAGAAGATTAAATTATTTTCGTTGAAGAGTGGAGGACTGATGGATGCTATCCCATCTTGATTGCTCATCTTGGCTGATCTTCCTTCTAGCGGCTAAGCTTCTTCAGAAGGACCTGCTCTGATTCCAATTGTTGGGAAAAATACTGAGAGGGGTGGTGAATCAATATTTAGAGCTCATATGTATGAATTTAACTTTTTCTTTTGTATAATTTCATACGCGTATTTTATGAATTGAACTCATGTATACACACAGATTTGCTGAAAGGAACTCCCGTATATTGATATAAATTTCTAGTTTATAAAGTATCTCAGAAACAGTCTTTAAAACAGATTTAACAGTTATGCATCAGGTTAGATAAATAGGAAATATGTGCAGTAACAGAAGTATAAAACATCACATGAGTGGAACACACATGAATACTATTATTTAAGGTGGAAACCCAATTCGGGAGAAAACCACCGCTGTTGTCATGTCTGTCTTCAATATTTATTATATGGAAAACTGTTTACAATATTGTATTGATGGAGACTCATATCAGTACGTAGGATTCTACTTTTAGAAGGGTGCAACCTTCACTTGTTTACCAGTTGCTACTAGAAGGGAGCTTCAACCCCTCGATATCATTTACCAGCCACTGCTAGAAGGGAGCTTCAACCCCCTGAACATAAGACCAGCTTCTACTGGCAGGAAGATTTTAATTCCATACTGAAGGCTTCAACCCAAAGACCCACTGCAGACCATGTTTCATCAATTTTCATACTGGATCAAACAACATCAACACAACCCTTTATCATCAATCATAAACTTTTCCCAATACTTTAATTAGAACAATGAAGACACTGTAACTAGAAATTAAGGAATAACCCAGACTTCAGAATAGATATGCAGATACAAACTCAACCCTAAACAATCATTAATTCAAATAGCATACGCTACTTTGCTTCACTGAAGCCGTGTACATATGTGCCTTTCTACACACCAACCTGCGTATACTTCTGTGTATTCTTTAGAAAATCCTAACTTCCATATGTGCTTTTAATGAAGTGAACCTGCGTATATACGAGATTTTACTAAAACCAACTAGAATATAGACCTATAAGTTTATATTTTGCAGAACAGGTCAGATCTATAAAAATTACCCAGATTTATTCATTTTCTTCAACAGAATTGCACCAGATCTTCATCATTTCTTCAGTAGATCATACATTCAACATATTCATATCTAGAGATCTTAAGCCATCAATATATCCACGAGTGCATCATAGATTCAGATCTATCAAGTAAAAACAGAATTCATCCATGAAAATATTCCTTAGAGAATTTTTCATTCATTAACAACCCTTACTTATGCACACCTTGCACTATGATCTTCTTCTCCTTAAATAGATTTAGCTTTTACCAATACCATGAGTTAAAACCACTCAACTACTGATGGTATTCTTGGACGGAATCAAATAGACAATACAACGCTCAATATTGTGGGCTAATACAATGATAATGCCTCTCGGTATTATAATTTTAGATCGCAAAAGGCATACATGACTTGGAGCATTTATTTCCACGTCTATACGCAACTTCGCTTCATAAAAACTACATATATGCTAACCCTGAATGTATACATGGGTTGCCTTCACAGAAGTAGCGTATACATTGTATCGATACGCGGATTGCCTTCACAAAAGTAGCGTATACATTGTGACATATTATATTTATCATTTATTTGGCACTTAATGGAATTCTTTTCTCTGTCACATCTAAACTAGTCTGTAGCTACATCATTCATACATATTTAACACATAGGTTGCTTATCACAGGAAACTCATCAAGTAGGTTTCCATCAAGGACAACTTCATCAAGTAGGCTTCCATCAAGGACAACACATTACATCATATTTCTAACATGAGATACTTGGTAAAGCCACATAGCCAATGGCTTATGTTGTGTTGTATTACATATACATCCTCCTATAGGTTTCCTCCACTTTGTGATGTTGTTTTCACTACATAGTTGCACATTAGGCCAGGCCAATCTCTTGAGGTTAAGCCTATGCTTAAAATCCTTTAGTTGAAGGAAAAAATGGTTGATGAGACATCAAGACAATCATCAAGCAAGTGACCCCTTTAAATTATGTTTCTTTTTAATTTTCACTTAGTTAAAGGAGAGTTGTTTTAAACCTCCCCAAATTTTACTGTAATAACTATTTTAAGGCTTTTTATTTTATTACATAAACCCCTTCATGTATTTCAATAAGGGGTCTTGAAATTTTGAAAGGAAGACTTTACAAAAGTCAAACTTTTGCACTCTTGAATTTTTCTGGATAGAAAGGCCAGGACCAAGTACTTTTTTCAAATGAGAAGAGTGAACATATACATCATACTTTTATCTTATATGTTATATTTTTGTTTCAAATGAGAAATGGTTATCCATCTTATGATATTTTGTTTCATGTATTTATTTGAAAACATTCAGAAATTAACTCACTTTTGAACATGTTAGATTGTTATCTTTTGGTACATATTCAATACAAGAATTTAATAGTTCCGATAAGTTTTATCCAATTTATTTAATTAACTATTTAATTATATCAATTATTTCAAATTTTTTTCATATCTCTATGTGTTTGTATAATATTCATTTGCATCCACTGAAAGATAATTTGTATAAATCACACAGAGAATATATTCCATCTCCAGATACATAATATATAGATATATTATTTTCTGCAAGCTTGCTAATACTTACATCTACCAAGTTACAGATAGTTATAAATCCAACCATTCACCCAATAATATTTCACTGGGAAACTGGTCCCATAAATCTATTCGGAGCCACCACTCCAATTTGAAAAGGGATGATTTTTAAGTCCCTAGATGGGTGGTTTCCCTGATGTAGTTGCACCGATTTTTGGGGCCTCAGCATAGCCAAACAAGACTTCTAGTTCCAAATACATTTGTAAGGACTAAACACTTTATGAATTATCTTCCTAGTATCTATCTTAAGCTCTCATCCACCAATTACATGGCTTAAATACACCAAAGGTTGGTGTGAAATATCCCATTACTTGAGATTCACTATTATTTGGTGTTTATTGAGAGGTCTATTGCACTTATGTCAAATTTGAAATGTGGTCCTCTGCGGTGGAACTATAAGCCAATATATCACCCATATTAACTATAACAAATTAATATTGATATGGGCACAATACATCATTAATTACTAACATAAAATTAGAGGATGCATTTTATAAAGAAAATTGAATTAGCAATCACTCATACAAAATTTCCTTTGAAGGTATCTTTCTAGGTGTCGAGTCTTCATTGAATTGAACCTAGTACTACCCCAATTTGAGGTCCAACATTGTGATTTTTTTTTTTTTTTTTCTGAATGAAAATGATGTAACAAATCATAAATCCTAGGTAGAGGGTACCTTTTTTTAGTATAATATTGTTTTACACTTTTAATAGATGTACATGAACCAAATCCCATCATTCTTTGGTGTGATTATGATGGATGACCCATAAAATGAGGTATTTGGTTGAATAAAACCATACTCTATCAACAATTACAACTTCTTTTTCAAATTTCTTTATTATGGAATAAAATGTATATATAGCTCAATATTAAATAATGATGAGTTTGGCAATAATTGGATTTCATGCTCCGCTTCCCTCTTAGGTGGTATTCATTTAGCCTTGCTAGAAAATTCCTTTGTAATTCCTATAGAAACCCCTTTAATTGAGGTTTCTATCCATTAATGCGACCCTACAATAATTCTTCTTCTCATATTGACTCATTACCATACTGATTTTATCTTAGAAAAAAATAAAACATAATTTTACTAGAATTGATCAACATCTTAGCTTATTTGGCACTTACTAATGAATTCTTGTACTTTTTTTTTTTTAATTGATGATTAAAAATTTCCCATCCTTGATGATGAGGTAATGTTTGGTAGGCTCCACATGAATATTTCATCCCACATATACATGAAGGAACTTCCAAAAACAAATCCACATACATTAAGTGCTACTACATCCAACTTTATTTCATCAGTATAATGAGAACTTATAGTAAATTATATATTGCACTATTTCCTTATCTTGATCTCTACATCCTTGTTTTCCCATCCTAATGGATATGGGATAGGATGATCACGAAACTATAGTCCAAGTTTTTTGAGAAAATCCATTGCACCTATGAACTTGAATTGAGCAACATATCCATCTTGGTCTTCTTGACTTGGATATTAATGTGGAATATTTTGGTCATATCATTCTCTTCTTAGTGATGAAGGATGTTTAGATTCACTTTTTTTTTCAGTAATGTGCAGACAATATTTCATCTACATTTTAGCTTCTTTCTACTTGATTTCTCAAATGTGTAGCTAGAATAATCATTTTCCATATTTCTTGTGGTTCTTTCAGTTCAAATGTGGATGTAGTTTCCAACACTTCTATTGAATGTGACCATACATGTTGTAGTGTTTTTAATGGTTTCTAGGACCCTTGCACTAATGTGTAGTGGCTACTTTGTTCTTATATTTTATCCATTTCCAATTTTTATTCCCCTCCTTCGAAGTTTGTTGGCTCCGACTTCAATCCATATGGATGCCCTTTCTTTTAGCCCATGATTTCGAGGTATTGTGGTTGTACAAATGCATCTCCCACTATCCTTGATTAGGAATGATCCAAAATGATCAAGAAGTGATCCAAAGGATCCAAAATATGCCCAAAGGTTTGGGAAATTCTTGAAAATCAAATTTCTCATATTTTTTTCTCAATCCAGCTCCATTGCCTATATTTTGTCCTTCTAAATCAAAATAAACTTAAATAGGTGAAAAAGGATATCATATGATGAAGTTACATCCAGTTAAGTTTAGGTCCAAGAAGGGAAAAAGGTCAAATTTCAACATGTTTGTGGTAGTGCTTTTGTCACACAAGTGTACCAAAATACACCTCTTTAGCAATATGTTACTTCCTAAAAATACAATAGAGAATATTATGGTGTTGCTAATGGGAAGAATGGAAACAATGTAAAACAAAAATTATAAGGTAAGTAATGCATGCAATAACATGAACTTAAACAGGAAAAGACAAGACAATAATGCTCAAATGGAGCAACAAACTAATAAAAATAATGGAAAATACCCCTTTATTTTTTGTTGGTAATAAGAAGAATACAATTCTAACACACTTGCAGTGATACCTTTAAGCTATGGAGCTCAAATAATGAAGACAAGGGGGTCCCTTTCCTTGGTTTCCTTGCAATTATCTCCTCCCTCTCTCAAAAGGATTCTGATCACTCTCTAATGATGAATATCTCTTCTTCACTAGGATGCTAGATGGCCAACATGATAGTCTCTTAAATCCTCTTGCTTCAACACTTGAAAGATCATGTTTCTATGGTAGAAATTTGACCAAAATAACAATGTGTCTTCCTTTTCCTTTCCTGTGGCGAATTTATATAGAAATTTTTTGAACTCCCTTCCCTCTCTTGGCCTAAGATTGATAATGACCCAAGATTAGGGCAAAATATTCCTTTGTGGGTTGCACAACTCTTCACGGTGGCTCGAATTTGGTTATCCTCAACTACTACTGACAGAGAATCATATTCACCAAGTGTCTAGAGTGGTCCCTGATGGTGACATTTCGCCATCCCCAGGACCACGCAACTAATGAAGGATAAAGCACATTGTGCGCAAAAAAATTGTGTTGGTGCGTTGTCCGGCATTTTCTGACTAAAACTGAGGAAATAATTAAATTTTTGTCCTTCATAATGTATTTATGCTGGAAAATATTTATTTTTACTATTTTCTTGATATTTTCTTATGTCTTTTTCTTATATGATTTTATGGTGTTAACAGTGTTTTCCTGATGTATGAGGTCTAGGAGGAACTGTATAACTGAAATACATTACATTTTATTGTGTGACCCTTTGAGAGAGAGATATATAAAATAACTTGTTGTGGAGATAATTAGTGGATCCCCTTGTCTAAAGTAAAAAAGAAACCATTCTCTTTAGGAAACCTGTAAGTGATAAAATAAGAAATATTTCTATGAGGTGGGAATGTCCCATGATCGTGACAATGACTAGTTAATATAATCTAACATATATTGGTTCTATCAAGTAAAATTTTGGTAGGTGACCTATTGTTTCTTGACGATGACAGTTGTTGACAACCTCAAGGAATTTTTTTATTTGAATAAAAAATTATGAATGTGGCACCCGCATGCATTGTCTAGGTATAACAATTTTGTATAAAGGGCTCAATATATACATGGGTCTTTGAATTATGGGGACCTTCCCATGTAAGAATTCCTGAAAGAGATTCTTACTAATATATGGGTCTTCGATTAATTCTGACAGAGTGCAATAATTATGAAGTATGATACCATATTGACATGAAAATTTGTGTTGATGTAGAATTTTAGGAGGATTGATGACATCAATGGGAAATTTGAATTCCCAATGTGGCATCTAAGGATGCCCCTATGGTGGTGGGTACTCATCCAAGGTATTATCTCCTTCCTGGAAATTGGTTGTTGAAGTCGACAGGAAGGAAGCATTAACCAATCGAATCAAGTACTGATACAAGGGATCATGGTTTATGATGAAATGGAGCGTAATGTGACAAGTTAGTGAGACACGATGGAGAGAAGTGGCTAAAATTGATGATGATGGTTAACTGGCCTAAGGTTGTAGTTGAAAATTCAAGTTCTGGTATTCATAATAAATTGTGATGGGGGTATCCCAGGGTGCGGTAGGAAATCCAGGGTGGGTGTATGTTTTCCATAACTGACATGATTGGGTGTGGTAAAGAATGTGTATCTCTGACGAAGGGTGACTAGTGTTGATCAATGGTTGTCATTGATGTCAACCCAAGTAGCACTGGGGGCTGCTACAATATTGCATGGGAATTTTGACCTACCAAGTTACTATATTCTGGGTCAAGAATTATTTTGATGGTTTCCATTTGTCGATATGTTTCTGTTGATATAAGTCAGGCCACGTAATTCTTCACGGTTTGAAAGATATTCATGTTTGAAGTTTGTAACCCTAGTTAATGTGCTAAAACCCCATGGGGTTGTGGCATGCGTCATTCAAAATTCAATAATTAATATTTTTTAAGCTCCTAGAATCCCTCCCACGTTCACTTTTTGAAACCCCTCTCAACCTAAGAATTTATATAAATTGTAATCCTCATATCCTCTTTATGTAGCGACTTCGCTACCTGAAACAGGTCATTGTCGCATTTACGCTCTAAGTTTCTTTTCTATAAAGGTTCAAAAGCTAAAATTCTTATGAGGTGAAGCTGAAATCCTGAGGAATCTGATGTAAAAATTTTAGATAAATATGCACAATATTTTTGGAGATATGATCTGTGGAAGTCAGTGTTTTTACAGGCTCCTGAACTTCATCTCAAAGAAGTGACCTTGGGAAAATCATCATAAATCTCTCTCTCTGTATCAGATTGGAATTATGTAAAAATTGGAAGATAATGAACTGACTTTAATTTTGGTTATATCAATTTCAGAGCCGAATGAGGAAACAATGACACGTGGCACGTCGTACAAGTTCGCTCTACTGAAACATTCCATAATTAGGTCATTGTCAAAGATTGGGCATAAATCTCTATTAAAGAATCCAAATTGGATCAGACCTATGGCATTGGAAAGAAGACTCAGAGTACCACTACAAAACCAAAAATCAAATATTGGGGAGTTCAAATAAAAGATATACACCAGATTCAATATCGAGATCCTAGAAGGAAAAAAAGGCTAGATCGTGTGTTGTCGAGGGCTGCAAAGGACTAGAATTTCTAGGGTAGAAAAGCAAAGAAAGGTGCAATAGAGGGTAGCATGACAAGAGAAGAGATCAAGGTGCAGAACAATAGCAAGAAGTTCATCACATGATGTTGTGTAACCAGCTCCAAAAGGAGAAGAAAAGAGATATCCACGCCTTAGAAATAAGCCACTTCGAGGGGGCAACCTCCAATACATTACATGAATGAACAATTCTTGGATGATACAATTTACAAAACCTCCTTTCTATATATAGGAGTCCATGGGGCCATAATGTAATCCTAGTGGCCACAATGTAATCCTAGCCGACCTAACAATAATAATGTAAGGGCACAATAATAACAATATGGGGGTTACAGGGGTACAATAATAACAATAAGGGGGGCTACACTAACATAATAAGGGGCTAAACTATTAATATAGGGACTTAACATGCCCCTCTCCTTCAAACAAGTGTTGTCCTCAACGCTTGATTATTTCTTGATGCTTCTGTATAAAATTCTCATCCTCCCATGTGAAATATTCTACAGGAAAGTTCTTCCACTTGTTGAGATACTCTGAAATTGATCGTACTTGTTGAGTTCTTGTTTCTATGACTGCTTCATAACTTCTTTCGATATGATGTTGATCTTCCTGTTGTTTCATTAGATTCTGCACCAAAGTTGGGTTATCCTTTGAGAGTTGGAGAACTTGTTGTTGATGCTCGATGTGATCTTCCATTAATTTATCATCCATATTTGATATTATTTGATCCTTAAAACCATCCAACTTAGCCTCCATTTCTTCTTTTAAACCATCTATTTCATCTTCAATTGCTCTTCGTAATATTGAAACTTGTTGCACTTGGTACCATAATTTTGATATCTCATACTGCAATACTTCCTCTTCATGGGTCATAGTATAGCTTTTTGAGGGCTTAATGGCTATGAAATTATCTTTTGGAGCCATTATAGAACCCAAATACTGATACAAATTCTAAAATATGCCTTTGGAATCGCTTCAATTGCTTTTTCAAACAAACGTTATGCAATTTTAAAAACCGGATACACACCTTTTTCTTGCTTTGAGGAGCTCGATATTGAAATTGTATTATCTCTGTGCTTGAAAATATTCGATATCTGAAATTCAGCCCTGTAGTAGCCCTCTGAAGCTTCTTTCAAATGCCACCAGTCTGACCTGATTTTGATGCTCCAAGACAAAGTTGTGTCCAATCTCCCACAATGACCTAATTCTGGACTGGTTCAGTAGAGCGAACTTGTACGACTTGCCACGTGTCACTGTTTTGTCCTTTGTCTCTGAAATTGATAGTGAAGAAACTACAGGCCGTGTACTTGCGACCACTTTTGACGGCACTCCAATCCAATCTTTAGAGAGAGAGTTATTGAACTTTTCCCACGATCACCTCTTTGAGATGAAATTCAGGAGCCTGAAAAAGCACTACCTTCCACAGATCATATCTCCAAAAATATTGCGAACCAAGTTCTGAAATTTTTTGAAGAATTTCCTTAGGATTTCAGATTCGCACCATATGAATTCCAGACTCTGACCCTTCGTACAAAAAAATTTATAGCACAAATGCCACGATGACCTGTTTATGAGCCTGAAACAATACCTAACTTCCACAGATGATATCTCCTCAAATATTGTGAACCAAGATCTGAAATTTTTAGACAGCCTTCCTCAAGATTTCAGCTTCGCACCCTAAAAATTTCAGCTTCTGAAGCTTCGTAGAAAAAAAGTTATAGCGAAAATGCCACGATGACCTGTTTGGAGCAGCGAAACCCTAGAATCCAAAAGCTCTGATACCAAATGTTGTGTAACCAACTCAAAAAGAGAAGAAAAGAGATATAAACGCCTTAGAAATGAGCCACTTCGAGGGGGCAACCTCCAATTCATTACATAAATGAACAATTCTTGGATGATACAATTCACAAAACCTCCTTTCTATATATAGGAGTCCATGGGGCCATAATGTAATCCTAGTGGGCCACAATGTAATCCTAGCCGACCTAACAATAATAATGTGAGGGCACAATAATAACAATATGGGGGTTACAGGGGTACAATAATAACAATAAGGGGGGCTACACTAACATAATAAGGGGCTAAACTATTAATATAGGGACTTAACACATGAAGTCTTCAAGTGCGTGATCGCATACAACATTATAAAGGTCTCATCAGACACCATTTTCAAGTTTCAATGCATCATTGTAAAAATTGTACAAGTGTTTATATGCCAAGAGTGGAAGAGGTGGTGTCGAGAGGTCTAGTATCATCATTAGGTGGTTGTTTCATAGTTGGGGTTATGGTCTATTGAGTCTTCTTCTTCTTCATCATTTTATATCATTGTAAAGTGGACCATTTTCCCTGGTACGGGAGTCCATTCTTGTTTTATTTTTTTATAGGGTGGTAGGGTGGTGCTAGGTTGGTGCATGAAGTCACCAACAAGATCAAGCCCATGAAAAATTTAGGGTGGTAGGGTGGCACTAGGGTGAGTTGTAGCTCACTGGGTGTTGGCGAATCCGTATATTTGACTACTGAAGAATCTCGGGCATTGGAGCGTCCATCCAGTGGGAGCTAGAGAAGAATGCTTTTCTAGATTCTAGGAAATTGGAGATTTATTTTCAAGTGGAGTTGAATATTAAATAATTGTTAGAAAATAATTCAGGTGGTTTCTGTCTCGAAGAGGGTTTCCAACTTAAAAAATTTGTGCATTTGTGTTCTTTTTTTTTACTGTTATCATTGTACAAACACTGATAATAATTGAAGATTAACTAATTCTCTAATTGAAAGGAATACTGGTTCACCCCCACTCTCAGTATTTCCAACAATCAGTATCAGAGCTTAGTTCCTTCAATAGCAATTCAACTGCTAGAAGGAGATCATGGAGCATACCAAGAATGGTGTACCTCTATTCAATGAAAATAATTATGCACTCTGGAAATGAAGAATGTAGTTTTATCTCTTGGTGCAAGGTTATGAAGTATGGGAAATTTTTCAAAATGGATTTACATCAACCACGGATGAAAAAAGGTAAAAAGAATTTGGTAAATTATGCAAAAGTAAAGAATATTATTATCAGTAGACTTATTGAATCTGCTTATCATAAGATATTGGGTTGTAAAACCACCAAAAATGTATGAGACATGCTTTAGAATATATATGCAGGTGACTCAAATGTCAAAGAAGCACAGCTTCAAATCTATAGAGAAAAAATTGAGCAACTGAGAATGAAAGAATATGGCAGCATTGCTTCATACTTCCAATACGTTGATGAAATAACCAATACTCTGGAAGGATTGGGAGATCCAGTTGATGAGAAGACTATTATACGAAATATTCTTAGAATGTTACCAGGGAGATTCAACCCAAAGGTATCGGTCTTATAATACAGTGAAAATATGGACAAACTCAACAAAGAGGAATTACATGGAGTTCTCATAGCATATGAAATTAGACTTGATGAATAATATTGTACTTCGCATCTAGAAACTATGTTTGTTGCACCAAAGAAAACCAATATGGACAAACAACCTTTAATTTAAAAGACATGCACCTGCAAGTGTGAAGAAAAGGGAGATGATGAAGATGGTATTTTAGATGAAGAATATGCTTACTTTACGAGAAAACTAAAAATTGGTAAGGAAAAATTCAAAGTCCATTGATATGTTTTAGCCGTGGTGAGGTTGGGTATTTCGCAGAAAAATGTCTGAACAGAAGTGATGGAAAGTCAAAAGGAAAGAAAGGCTTTAAGAAATTCAACAAGCAAGAAAAAAAGAAAGGACCCAAAAGGAAATTTATCTCTAAAGAAGATAGCTCATCATTTGATGAAGACAATGACAACGAAGAGGAAGCTAATGAGAGAGTATTGTTTATGGCCAAGCACAATAAACAAGAGGTATCAAACAATGAAGAAGAAGGGTTGAACATAGAATAATTGTTTAATGAGGCAATCAGGCTTATAAAAGAGCTCAAGGCTGAGAAGATCTATTCCAATACTCTTGAAGAAAATGTTCAAGGTCTCGAAATTGAACTTGAAGAACACAAATTTATTGAAGAGTCACTTCAAAATAAGTTGGAAGAAAGCAACCAAGAAAGGGAAGCATTAGAAGCTGAAGTAGTCTCCCTGCGTAAGGAAGTGAAGAGGGGAAAAATTGTCCAAAACTATGCCAACAGATCAAGGGCATTGGAAGAACTCATCAATAATAAATGATACTACAACAATAGAATGGGCCTTGGTTACAAAGAAGAAGAAGTAGTAGGACCTTCTACAACAAAATAAAATGAACCTATGAGATCTGACATGCATTTAGACTTCATTGGATAAGTAGCAAGATTCCAAGAAACACTAAAAGAATCACATATTATTGTTGTCAAAAGAATTCTTCAATATCTAAAGGGCACAGAAGAATATGGCTTGTCGTATCTCAA
The DNA here is from genome assembly GCA_034641835.2 of Pinus albicaulis. Classification (NCBI taxonomy): domain Eukaryota; kingdom Viridiplantae; phylum Streptophyta; class Pinopsida; order Pinales; family Pinaceae; genus Pinus; species Pinus albicaulis. The sequence continues at coordinate 153,038 of JAXQQM020081063.1, forward strand.
GGGTAACAATCTCATTATTCAAGCCTTTACAGATGCATATTGGGTAGGAAGCGTTGATGATCGTAAGAGTAATATTGGAGTAGAATTCTATCTAGGTGTTTGTCTCATATCATGGTTGAGCAAAAATCAAACGTCAATCTCGTTATCTACAATGGAAGAAAAATAAATTGCAACAGAAGCATTTTGTGATTAATTCCTTTGGATGAAGCAAACTTTGAAAAATATTCAAGTGTAATTCAGTGAGCCTATTCCCATATTCTATGATGACACCAATGCCATCAACATCTCCAACAATCTTGTCATGAATTAAAAATCAAAACACATTCTGATAAAATATCATTTTGTTGGAGAACAAGTCACTGAAAAGAATATCAAACTTGAATATGTTGGTACAAAAGAAAAAATAACTGATATCTTTATTAAACCTTTACCTCGTGAAGAATTTGAATATCTTCACAAGAAGATTTAGATTCTCCCAAGTTCTCATTATATTTTCCTTATTCAGAATATAAAGGGGGAGTGGAAGTGTGTACAAGTCCACAAAACGGTTGTGTGTCAGGGGAAGTGGATGTGTGTACAGGTCCGCAGGGTGGTTGTGTGTCAGGGGGAGTTACCCTTTTTCATTGATGTCAAAGGGGGAGATAATTTTGTAGGAGGAGGTGTCATGATCGTAGGGGGAGTACTTGTGTTGCCATAAATGCCAAAGGGGGAGATTATTGATCAATGGTTGTCATTGATGTCAAACCAAGCAACAACAGGGGCTACCCCAATATTGCATGGGAATTTTGACCTAACAAGTTACTATTTTCTACGTCACGAATTCTTTTGATGGTTTCTACTTGTCGAGATGTTTTCGTTGATATATGGCACGCCACGTAATTCTTCATGGTTTGAGAGATATTCATGTTTGAAGTTTGTAACCCCAGTTAGTGGGCTAAAACCCCATGGGGTTGTGGCATGGGTCATTGAAAATTCAATAATTAATAATTTTTAATCTCCTAAAATACCTCCCACATTCACTTGTTGAAGCCCCTCTCAACCTAAGAATTTATATAAATTGTGATCCTCATGTCCTCCTTACGTAGGGATTTCACTACCTGAAACAAGTCATTGAGGCATTTTCACTCCAAAAAAAATTCTATGATGTTTTAGAAGCTAAAATTGTAATGAGGCGAAGCTAAAATCCTGAGGAAGCTTTTCTAAAAATTTTAGATCAAGGTGCACAATATTTTCGGACATATGCTCTGTGTAATTCAGTGTTTTTGCAGGCTCTTTAACTTCATCTCAAACAAGTGACCTTGGGAAAATAGTCATAAATCTCTCTCTGAGTATCGGATTGGAATTATGTAAAATTTCATAGATATTGCACGGACTATAGTTTTCACTGTATTTATTTCAGAGCCTAATGTAGAAAAAATGATACACAACACGCCGTGCAAGTTTGCTCTACCGAAACAATCCATAACTAGGTCATTGTGAGAGATTGGGCATAACTCTCCCTTGAAGAATCCGAATTGGATAAGACCTATGGCATTGGAAAGAAGAATCAGAGTACTACTGCAGAACCTAAAGTCACATATTGGGGAGATGAAATAACATAGATACACCAAATTCAATATCGAGATCCTTGAAGGAAAGAAAAATCTAGATCGTGTGTTTTCAGGGGCTGCAAAGGACCAAAATTTCTAGGGAAGCAAAGCAAAGCAAGGTGTAGCAGAGGGTAGCATGAGAAAAGTATAAATCAAGGTGCATAACAGCATGAAGAATCTCAACACATGAAGTCTTAAAGTGGGTAGCACTGCATAAAGTCATTGTAAAGGTATCATTGTACTAAGTCATTGTAAATGCATCATTGTAAAAACTATACAAGTGTCTATCAGGCAAGAGTTGAAGAGGCAGTTTCAGGATGACTAGGATCATCATTAGGTGGTTGTGCCATAGTTGGGGTTATGGTCTAGTGTGTCTTCTTCTTCTACATCATTCTATGTCATTTTAAAGTGGACCATTTTCCCTGGTACAGGAGTCCATTCTTGTTTTATTCTTCTATAGGGTGGTAGGGTGGTGCTAGGCTGGTGCATGATGTCACCGACAGGTTCAAGCCTGTGAAAAATTTAGGGTGAGTTGTATCTCATTGGGTGTTGGGGCATGTTAGTCATCATTATTTTTCACTTGTTGGTGATGACTAGGTGTTACAGCCAAGTTTTCTAGCAGTTGATCTCAAAAATTTTCAAATTTGCCAGCTGGAAAACACCCATAACAATTTTTTCCCTCTTACCTTTTCAATCAGCCCATGAAGAGATAAAACCTCATTTTCAAGCCCTATCTAGCCTCAGCCATACTAGCTTGTCCATCAGCTCCAAAGAAAACAATCCAAATCTGTCCAAGAAGTCTTCCCTAAGTTAGGTAGTGGTGCTTTAGGCATTTCTCCCTTGGCAAACTATCCTAAAGCCAAAGAACTTATATCTATTATCAACCAGTCCTAACAGACCTTCCTATTCTCCAAATAAAGTTTGGTTACACCCTTAAGTCACACCACTAACAAGCCTTGAAGTCTTAGTAATACATATGCCACAGGTCAAGCTGATATTGGGTAAATGTACAGTGTTTCAATGTCTTTGTCAAAAAGCAGAAGTATACTAGTGTTCTAGAAGATAGTATTAAACTCAACATGAGAAGACAACTGCTTCTCATGTGGTTTTGAGCCTGGGATGGAAATATTGGACAGATATTTTTATCATTTAGCTCCTGCAATCACAGTCAAAGGTTAATAAATTATAAATGACAAGAAATGCTTTGCAGATACTAGTCAAATTGCTTGTGATGTCTAAAGAGGCACAAAGGTATTTGAAAAGCAGAATTACATTTCTCAGAGAAATTCCCATCATGACTTATTATCAATTTTTCATCTTCATTGGCTTAAGCATGAATAGGAAGTGAAAGGAAAGATAGCACTGTTTAAAAGCTGATGAAATGGAATCACTGAGAAAACCTCCTCCATACATGAGCAGAGGATTGAAAGGCTGAGAAAACCTCCTTCATTTTATGAGCATAGGGTTAAAGACTGAGAAAACCTCCTCCATACATGAGCAGAGGGTTGAAACACTGAGAAAACCTCCTTCATTTTATGAGAAGAGGGTTAAAGACTGATAAAACATCCTTAATTTTATGAGAAGAGGGTTAAAGACTACGAAAACCTCCTTCATTTTACAACCAGAGGGTTGAAGACTGAGAAAACCTCCTTCATTTTACAAGCAAAGGGTTGAGGACTGAGAAAACCTCCTTCATTTTACAAGCAGAGGGTTTGGCACTATTATAAAGGCCTCCTTCATCTAATAAACATAGGGCTAGGGACAAAGATTGATTTTAGGGTTTTCACTAATTGAAAGGCAAAATTTAAGGGCAGTGGGAGACAATTGAAGGATTCTGGATAGAAAATGGTGCTAAAAATAGAGGGAAAGATGTGGTGTTTTAAAAAGGGGTTGAAAAGAGCCCGGGCATTTGTTAAAATACAAGCCTCCTTCACAAAAATATCTCCTTCACAGAGGAACAAAGGGACAACCTTCCCATGTTCACATTTCAACTTCAGCTCATCATCCCCTGCTATATCTCCATAAAAGTTGAAGACTCATTACTTTATCAATCCAAGGTTAGTAATTTTCCTTGATGATGGAAACTATTTATAGTAGAGATTTTTCACTTACAGTTTCAAATGAGTTTCAAATAAAAGAGATAAATTACCTATCCTAAAATACCAGCCTTGTAAGTAATTAACATGTACCAAGAGTAGTTTTATTACTGCACTTGTGAAGAAGAGGATGGGCAGGTTCTTACAATTGTTGATTACTGAGATTGGCACATATAAGCCTCTGTGGATATTTTTGTTTTTTATGCCTGAAGAGGAATTTTATAAACCCTTGTTGTTGAAGGTCAATTCTCCTGAGGTTTTCAACATACAAATCACCTTATGCAAATGACAAAAGAGATGTTTGAACAAGTTTTATATTCACATCAAAGTCATCACTCCTCATTAGCTGATAAAGATAGAGATCTGATAACATTGTCTAAAGGATTGTTTTGAAGGAGCTGCAAGGTCGTTTTGTTAATAAAACTCTTCTATAAACAACAGTCCAGGTGAAAGGTCTTTTATGAAATTTCAAAGGAATTTCCTATTTTAAAAATAGCAAGGAGGTCTTCAAAGGCATAAAGCAATGATTCATGTTGTTTTAAGACAAAAAGGGCCAAAAGGCATCCAAACCCTCATAAATCAGTTTCAAAGGTAAGTGGGCTTTTTTCGACTATATAAGAGGTGGGGAGACCGTTGCAAAGCTCATATGCAAAATTCAAAGTCACCAAGCAACGTCCCCCTGACTGCTCACTGACCGAAACCAGGAGATTCAAGTGAATTTCAGAGTTTTTGAGGCTTAAAGCCTGTGTGGCGTGCCTGGAAAAATGCACAGCACATTTAGAAGAAATTTTATAAAGGCTTTACACTATCGCGCGGCACGCCTGTAGGTGCCGGTCACAACTGCCTGAAGGCCGACCCGACTACCTTTTGTTGTGCGGCGTTCTTTCCAGAAAACATGCTGCGCCTTCTAACGCCTCCAAAAAAAAATTTGAAGCTGCCCAATCAATCAAACAAGTTTTCTAAGTGTTTCTTCGAGGTATTCCACTTCTCCTCGTGGTAATTTTCGATTTTTGAAAGGGAGTTTTGCTATGTTTTTCTCCAAAAAGAAACAGTTTTTCTAAAAATCATTTCATCATATAAAAATTGTGACATAAGTCAGGGTTAAGGATACAAAGTCCTTGTCAAAGCTGGAGACACCTTTCTTGTGCTTAGGGGGTCTCAACTTAATTTAAACAGTGTTTTAAGTAGTGGTTTTGAAAAGACAACTTTTCATGTAGAATGCCAAGAGAGAGACAGTGATTAGAGGGCATTATTTTTTAGCAAAGTCAGAGTGTTTTGTTGCTATGGTTGTTACACATTTTTACAGTGTTGGGTGAATGTTTTAACCATCTTAAAGGACCCTTACTACCTTTGAGAAATAGTGATAGCCCACAGGGAAACCAAAGGAGATTCTATTTGAAGTCCCAAGGTGAAAACATTGAGCCTAATTTAAAAACAGTGGTCATAGTCTGAAATACTTTATCACTTCAAAAGTCCTCTCTGTGTGGAAAAACAGTGAAACCAAGTGTAGCCGCCTTTGTTCCATGAAACAGAGTATGTTATGATAATCTTTTAAATCAATTTGAAGGTGTTTTTTTCTACTTGTGTATGAGAAACAGTGAATAAAAGAAGAGTGTTTTTGATTGGGAGGGGTGTTTTGTCTTTGTCTAAATACAAGGCTATCTTGTTTATACCAAAACACAAAGGATCCTTGTGACCTTACCCAAACACAGTAACAATTTGACTGTGTACTACTTTATTTGATAACTACTTGTTGTTTGGCACAAAAGAAGACAAAACAGTGATTTAGAAGGAGCACAAGGTTGGTGTTGGGAGAATATTTCACAAAGAATTTGAAGCAGTTGTCTTGGTCAAATAGTGACTGGTAGGTAGGATAGAGGTGTGTGCTTGAGAAAACATTCCAAAGGCTATTTGAGAGAGCTTGGTGTTGTAGAGAACATTCAAAACAAGATGATTCCCAGGAAAGATAGTAGGAGTGGCCTGCATAAGAGATTTGAGCCTGTTTCCACTGAAGAAGTGAATGCTCATCCATGAGTCCTTCTTAACTTCCATGAGTTTGGGTGTGTAGATTTTTGCCAAAGAGTGCAAGAGGTGAAGAGCTATTCCCCTTTAACACACATTTTTTCTTTGAGGTTTCGAGAGAAGCATTTTCAGCTAGCAAGCCTACATTTAAAATTCTCTCCAAGATCCATATCCAAGGCCACTAAAATCCCTTATGTTGGGGATAACTGATTTAAACAAATCCACCCGGACTTAGAATAATACAAGCCCTTTCTGAAGCCTGAGGATAGAGATTCATTTCCATCCATTTTCCCCTTCTCATATCCATTAACTAGTTACTCCCCCCTCATGAAGATCATCATGAAATACTTCACTTGTGAGGGAAGATTCTCTCGAGTCTATGCCTATCATATCTGATTGCTCATGCATTTCACAAGGGCCAAATTGCTAAATCTCCCTCTATTCTTACATAGAAGTATTGAGAAAATGGCCTCCACTATTTAGAAAAAGCCTCCTTCTCAGCAGACAGCCTGCCTCTTCCATCACTCCCTCATCAAAGTCATCATTCTTTTTCATCTTAAGAAGAGGGAGGTCTCTTGGGATAATTTCATCACACATCCAGATTTCACCACTGTCCCTTCATTTAATACATCTCCTTCACCTTCTACTCACCATCCTTTTCCTTCTTCTAGAAAACCTATTCCCAAGAAGCTCAAGTTTACCATAGAACAAGAAAAAGAGCATGATGAGGAAGAAGAGCATGAGAAAGAATATGAAAGTGATGATGAGCAGCAACATGATGAAACAGGGAAGCAAGGGGATGAAGAGGAAAGTGATGATGAGTAGCAGCATGATGAAACAGGGCAGCAAGGGGATGAAGAGGAAAGTAATGATGAGCAGCATCATAGTGAAACAGGGCAGTAAGGGGGAGAATAAAATAGTGAGGCGGAACAACATTCTCCTGGGCATGATGAGAAAGGACATGATGATGAAAAGGAACATGATGATAAGGATGTGTAGCACAGTGAGAGTGAGCAGCCTCATGTTGATGAAGAGAAGCCTCATGTTGATGGACAACAGCCTCATAAAAAGGAACCACAACATGGTAAAAAGATGGAACACAGTGAGGAGGAAATCCCTCCAAAAGAAATGCACAGGGACAGTCAAGGCATCCATGAAGAAATCCAAGACAATGGCAAGAATTATGAGCAAAGTTACAAGGGTAAAGAGCCAACGGAGCATGTGTTAGCTGCCTCTCCTAGGCAAGGGGTCATGCTCTTTTCTCCGAATGTGGCCAAGCCCCGGACATCAAAGAAAAGGGTGCCTAGAGTTGTAACTCCAAATGTGACTAGGGCCCTTTGAAGAAAGGGAAAATTTCCCAAGAAGCCCATTGTCAAATTGCCCAAGAGGAGGAAGACTAAAAGAGCCATCCAAATCAAAGGGAAGGACAAGGAAGAAAGCAGTCATGAAAAGGAAAGGGAATTCGAAATCATTAAAATAAAAAGTGATGATAGTGACAATGAAGTGAAAATCCTAGAAACTATCTTGATCAATAGAGAAAACCAAATTGATGCTTTGAGGACTGATCTTGATAGGGCTAGAAACTTCAATCAGTTTTTGCAAATTCAAAACAAATAGATGAGTGTCCATATCGATGTATATGAGACATGGGCCATCAAATACAAAAAGGAGGCCTCCAAAGCACAAGTGAGATTGGGATAACTCATGGGTGAGTTCGATGAGAGAAAATTCGATGATCAGCCCAAGCGAAAGAGGCCAAGAACCATGGGGCTCAAAAAGGCCCTTGGGAAACAAAAGGAAGAAGAAAATTCCCTTCTCCAATCTACCCCTCTCACTACATTGTTCGAACAAGAGATAGAGAACAATCGGGAAGCATGGATTGAGAGAGTTAATGATCACTTGGAGAAGAAATTGGAGAAGGCAAATAGAGACTTGGAGCTTCAAAGGAGGATGACCGGGCATTATAAAAATCTCAATCAGTTTGCCCGGCGGAAATTGAAGGCCACTCAAGAAAAACTTGAGGCTAAAGGAAAGCGCCCGACACCAAAATTGAGGAAATACACCTCAAGGCTCCAAATTTTGGCCTCATCTTCACAACATGTTTCTGAAAACCCTTGAGGGTCATGCTCGCCAAGTTTGGGCGAAATTCGACAAATTTTGGATTTTTGTCATTTTTGGGTTTTTGGCCAAAACTCATGGGCATCGCCATTTAAGTTTGGGGTTTCCTCAAAGGATGAAAATGGTATCATTGGATGCCATAATTTCAGGGGCACATAATCAGCTATTTTCAGATCAATTGAATATCATTTTCTCCACCAAAATGGCGGAAAACACTTGCTTTTTCTACACTCTGCCCCGTTTATCAGCAAGGCCTATTTTTTTGTTTTTTACACACAAGTCTGTTTTTGGAAGACTTATAGTGGTCAGTTGGTAGAAAACTAAACATTTTTAGAAAGTAGACACTCAAGCCTTTCCAAAAAGCCATCATGAGCCTCATTTAGGCATCAAGAAGGCCTCCAAAAGTTGCTGGAAAGTCAGGGGACCTTTTGCTGATGTAATTTTTGAGTATTTTTGTAAAAATTGAACCTTTCAAAAGTGACTTTTCTTCATTTGCGTTTAGCTATTTTTGTACATGATAAGTTATGAAAATTCAATATATTTCCCCTTTTTATTATTTTTGAGATATTTTATTATATATTTTGTGCCTTGGGCTTTGAAAAGCCTCAAGGACAAAATCAGATATTTTGGATAGGCCAATGAGATTGCAAGTTGAACTAAGAGGTTTTCCTCACTTTGGCCTATATATTCCAAAGGCTTTCATTGTAAACAAGGCTTAACTTGATGAATAGAAGCAATATATAGTCATGTCATATTTAGAAGAAATACTTGTCTCATGCTTTTGGATAGTTTCTTGGATGTTTCTGAATGATGAAAGACGATTGTTGTTGGATTCCATGACTTGGTAGAATGGTATAGTGTCTCTCTCTCTATTTTGTTTCCTAGTTTTAATTCATAACTCCATGTTCTTGCTATAAGATAGTAGAGAACATATTTGAGACACGGCCTTGGAGGCACCTTAAATTTCCTGTTTCTTTATAGCTTCCATGTTTTCTTCATTCTTAGTCACATTAAAGAATTCTTGATTGCTCTTTAATAACTTAAGAATATTGTTTGCTTGTTTCATTTATGGTTTTATGCATGCTAAGTATGATCTATGGTACGCTTTGCTTACTCATGGCTAGCCATAGCTCCACCTATGAAACCTCTCTTTGATTGATTAGATTTTCATTTGTTGAACCAAGGAGGTCTTGTACTAATCTTGCCCTTTGCCTAAAACTATGCAATCTTGTTTTCAAAGTGCCTAATAGCTTGAAGTACTATGTTTAGGCATTCCAACATAGTGATTTGAGTTTTTTTCTATCTTAAATGTATTTCCCCAAATTCTCATAGCCATTTCCTAAAGTTAGAGAGTTATATATCTCTATGCATGGTTTGAATGTTTATTTCTATGAGTTGATCAGCTTATAGTTACATTTCTCATGATTAATGGTTTTCCCTACCATGTTTATGCAATCTATTAAAATATTTATGCTTGAAATCCTTTGTTATTCACAAATTTAATGTCCATCTCACTCCATTTTTCTCAAAGATCCATTTTACCTTGAATCAAATAGGCCCTTCAACAACCTTGTATCACCATCTGAAAGCTTCCTTGACCTTTTTCGACCCCATAGACCAGTTGATCTGACATATTTTTACCTATCTTATGTCTTTGATCAATTCATCCCTCACAACCTAAAAACCAAAACCAAAATCCTACTTCATAACTAGCCTAAAATCAGAACACAATAAGAAAACACACAGATAGAGAGAGCCCTCTCTGAGTCTAGTAAGGCTAGGTCCTTGGGCTTCAAATATTGGTTTGATGTTACACTATCATATGGCTTGCCAATCAGCCAAATCATGGGACCCTAACAGGGCATCCATTCATTTGAATACTGAAGAATCTCAGGTGTTGGAGCATCCATCTAATGAGAACCATAGAAGAATGATTTTCTAGATTCTAGGAAGTTGGAGCTTTATTTTCAATTGGAGTTGAATATTAAAGAATTATTAGAAAATCATTCAGGTGGTTTTTGTCCCGAAGAGGGTTTTGACCTTAAAAAATATGTGCATTTGTGTTCCTTTTGTTTACTGCTATCATTGTACAAGCACTGATAATAATTTAAGATTAACTAATTCTTTAACTGAAAGGAATACGAATTCACCCCCCCTCTTAGTATTTCCAACAACTTGTGTCTGCTGCCACGTATGAATTGTAAAGATATGGGTGAAAGTATTTCCCCTGAAAAAACTTTATACACTTGCCAAAAAAATGAGAAATTGGTTTGGATGTACAAGCATGAATATGGGTGCCCCATTAACATGTATGTTCCTACATGATGATGCAAGGAGTGTGTTTTTCTGAGGGTGGGATTTTTGGGTGCAGGAATTGCACTTAAGAAAACTCCTCAACACTTAATTGTCAACACAAGAGTTTCATAAAATTAGAGATGAAGCACAGGAAATTCAAAAATTGGTATGAAATTTTCCTATTCCTATTCCTACTTCTTAACGCAAATATCATAGAATCAAACAGAAAACAATTTCAAAGGAATTTTGTAATATACCCAATTGGGGAAATAAGAAATATTTGACAAAAAAATGGTTATGCAGCATCAAATAATGTCATAACAGATTTTCAATATCAAATACTTCAGTTAATAAAACAAAAACATCTTTATATAGCATTTTATGGGAAAAAAGGTGGGGAAAAGTGATGATTTTGGCACTAAAATGAGTATATTCATATATTTTCGTGAAACTAAGGGTGTAAAGTGGTTGTATCTGATAGCTTAGGTCAATAAGGACCTATGCTAAAAATTTCAGCTCAAACAAACGACTCTAGCTTGGTTAAACAACTTCTCCTTCCCAAACTAGGCTTTAAAATCCTGATTTCCCAAGGCTTGGAGAATGCAGATTTTTCTGAAGCATAGAGAGCGTATTTTCTCAAGGGGTTTCTAAAAAAAATGATTATATAGGTCTTATACACAACTTATATTACTCACATAACAAATAAATTCAATTTTAAACACTTATACAAAAGAGACAAAGCTCCCAACAACATTTCTAGAAAAATGCATGAAATAAGCAATACTGCATAAAATAACGTAGTTTCTGAAAATATATATTAATATTGACTGAATATATCATATAATGGCTGAATAATAAATAAATAGGGCCAAAGGCCTCTCTAACAAAACTCCCAGAGGGAAATAAGCACCTCCTCTTCAAGAAATAACACAAAGTCAAAGGATGCAACACTGTTGTTGCTGCCTTTGCATGAAGGATGGAGTTTTTGAAGATGAATGTACTATAGCTAAATGTAGATGAATGGAATAAATAAAAATACATAAATGAAGCTCCAATCCTTCTCTCTTGATCCCTTAAGCAAGATGATCCAAAGAGAGGATGGAATTCCCGCACGGGAATTGTTTGCACTAAGAAATGCAGCAACTCTGGCTAAATAGATGAAGTATGAAAATGGTCTCTAGACCAAAATATCTGAATACATGAGTGAATCCTCTTTGATGCTATGCCCTCCTTTTATTTTTTGTGTGTCTCCTCACCTTGGGTCCCATCTCTTAGGGTTTCCATCTTCATTTGAATCTCTTCCCTGCAAAACTATGTTGTCTTCTTAGGCAAGCTTCTCCTCCTTAGGCTGTGTTGGTTGACTTGGTCAACTTGACCTTGTCCTCATACAATTGGCCATTTTCACACTAGGAGGTGTAAAATAAGCTCCTCAAGGGTTCCCTCTTCACATTATGAAGAGTTTTATTCATGAAAAAAGGCCTCCTCTTCCCTTTTTATTCATCTCTTATATAATATAAGAAAAAATCCATGTTCCAATTTATTCATGAAAATTTTGGAACATTACAGTCCTCCCCTCCCAAATGTTGCTTGTCCTCAAGCAACTCCAAGGATATAACTGGGTGAATCTCCTTACCTCCTCCGGTAGCATCAGCATATGATGGAATCCTCCAAAGAATATGATGCCATCTCATCCATGAAACTTCATAGTGCCTCTCCAAAGCATATAGACTAGCATTTGATGAAACACCCCAAATGACTAAGATCATGAGAAGGAAAGTGCTCAAGGAGACAACCATGTGTGATCTAGAGGTCTTCTCAAGGCATGGAGAGGAAGATGCATGGGAAATCTTATCCCCACCAAAGTGAAACCTCCATATAAAATGAGTCACCCTCCAGCATGGTAACTCATGAAGAATCCCCTCCACCTTTGGCTCCTCAAGTGTAGGTGGGCTGAATGACTGAACATGATAGGCAAGAAGGCCTATCCCATTCTGTCCCCCTCC